>WYDK02000086.1:560550-575377 GCA_009867345.2 Toxicodendron radicans
GACATCAGTGTGGTGTCTGCCGTAGGCACTCAGACGCTTAAGTCAGCGAAAGTGAGGGTGTTTCGAAAGGGCTAAAAGCGGGATATGATTTACCTTAATGTGGCTAGGGCTAGACTATTGCAAAATGGCCGGAGCACGACTTTGTGGAGGTAGGGGATGAGGGTGGTAAAACTAGTCGAAACTAGGTTTTACGACGAGGAAAATAACAATTCTTTGGTGCAAGAATTCAAGAGCTAAAACTAGTAGGTGATTTCTGAATGACTTATGAAGGGAGCGACCTTTGTTTATATAGTGAGCTTAGGAGGCTTGAGTTCTAGTAGAACTCTTAGTCTTTTTTGGTAAAGGAATTCAAATTAGGAAGGAAGGAAGTCTTGAGACTTGTCTTTATCTTATCAGTACTACCAATTTATGTGAGATCCTGGATCTTGTATAAATCAGGAAGCTGATAGGATTTTGATTCCTATTTTGAGATAACTGTAGACTAATGGGCTAGGGCCAAATTTAACTTAACTTGTAGGAAAGCCCAACTTGTGAAGTGGTCAATTTACAAGGTAGATTTAAGCGTATGCCTAACCAGAATTGGGTTGAGGCCCTTGGCCATTGCATGTTTATTTCGTTATTGGACATCGTCAAGCTCAATATGATTTTTGGTCAATACAGTTTGTCTCCACTCTTTGAGTTAATGAGTACTTAGCTTAGAGAGTAGTTTCAGTCGGTTGTAAAAGTAGAATGAGTTGGACTGTCATTCTGAGAGATGTACCGACTTGACCCCGTTCGTGTCGTTATGAGGCTGACCAAGCCGAGTGAATTTAATTTGTTAATAGTAAACTTGCAAACACAAGTATTTATGAGACCATTTGGATCAGTTGCACTCTTCTTGATGCAAGAGGAATGTTGGCCGAATGAGAATTGTTGTAGGTGTAGCACAAATGAGTCAATCCCTTTTTGGGGAAGAGTCGTCTTGATGGGTGTATGTCTTTGCCACAAAGGCATTAGAGTTGAATGGAAATCAATGACCAAGTTGGATCCTTGAATGACTTAAGGTCTTTGAGTGGATTCTTAGCCAGATGGAATGAAGTGACCAAGCAAAGTTACTTGAAAGTTTGAGTGGCTTAAGGCAACTGAGTCTCATTCACCTTGGATGAAACAGTAAGAACCGAGCCGAGAGTAATACGTGGAGATATCAAGGCGGCCTATACGAAGTGAACAAATCGTGGATCCACTTGGCTCGGCTCGGCTCGGCTCGGCTCATGCTGCCTAGTGGAGATGGTTTGTCGAGTGAGGAGTGTGCAACAAAGTTCATTTGTGGGAACTTTTGTATCCTTTTGGCTTGGGGGAGCCGAATGAGCTACGAGACGTGGATGTGTCCACATTAACCATCGTGGCCAAGCCGAGCAGAATTTTACTATGAAGTGGAAAATGTAGAAAATCTGCTCGGCTCCTCCCGATTGGTGAGGAAAGTGTTGATTTTCGTTCAAGGTCGTATGGATACTGCAGAGCTGGACCGTGCGAAGAATACTCAAGTGAGTTTCGTGAAGTGACTTAGTAGGAGTTTGAAACTGAGCCGTGCGAAGAGTATTGGTCGAAAGGGTTAAGTTTTGCAAGTATCCGCTCATCGTGATGAGCCGAATGGAATATGGCTTGGTACGTTGGGTGAGTATTGAATTGTAGCCTCGAAGGGACGTGTCGAGCCTAAATGAGAACTTTCTTGTGGCACCATGGTTTGCTCATGGTGTGCCGAGCCAAGAGCAACATGATGTGATGTTGCCGAGTGGAGAATTGGCCGAGTGGGGAGTAGTTAATGACTCGTTGCTCTTTTGGCACCGGAAGAGCCGAGCAATGAGACCTTATCGCTGGGCAAAAGCGTGAGGAAGTGTATGTACTTGAATGAACCGTGCGAGGAGTGTTGACCGAGCGGGTTTTTCAAAGGGTTCCTTTTTTTTTTATTAAACATAGGTATCAATTCGGTGCATTCTTATGAAAGATGAAATGGAACACTTGAGATTGAATTCACATTTTTCATCCTTGTAAAATGTAGTCAATTAAGCATATGTTTCATAATGATAACATAGTCTTTACACAATAAGGGTGCCCTGTAAATAAAAATGAAGAAATGGGCAATCCCAAAATTGAATAAAAACTTTTTGTAAAAATATGAGTTAGTAAATTAGTTTCCAGTACAGTTTACAATCATGCAATTCTTTTTGTTTTAATTGAGAATGATATTTCTTTACGTTTTCCATTTTGCCTTCTTGGATCATTTTGCTATAATATGAATGTTGCATAATAAATGAAAATGTTTAATACATTAATTTTCACAAGAAGGGAAACATCGTTGTGATTTTGTTTCTAAATAAGGTGTCGCAACTTCGGGGGTTTAAATTTTTGTGTAGCTACCTTTGAAGCATTCTGTCTTACTGATGAAGTTGTCTGATTTGCTCTTGGTGTTTTATTGTCTTCTGTTGGAACATTTACAAGCAAAATTCTTCATGACACTTGGAGTTGCTCAACTTGGAGTTTTCTAACAATAATGGAAATTATTTGGTAATAAAATATAAGAAGGTAAGAGTAAAAAACATAAATAGTAGCAAAAGAAAAGGTGAAACTCCATACCAAGGTCTTCTGAATGTTTAAAAGTTTTCTTGAATTGCTGAAACCTCTTGAATTAAGGTGTGGGTTGAAAATACAGTTTTGCCTTCTGAAGTTCATACGATTTTGAATTTAGAGTTTAATAGTTCAATCCACAGTTTACAAACATTCACCTTTAATTTATTTTCATTGGGAATGCTATTTCTTTATGTTTTCCATTTTAGGTTCCTGAATCCTTAGCTATAACATGAATGTTGAATGACAAATATAAATTATTAGACTTAATTCTAAGGTGAAGAGAAATACCATTAATGATTATGTGACTTGTTATGTGATTCCATCTCCTGGTGTTAAATTATACTTGTTGCTGTCTTTGAGGAATCTCCTAATAATATTGTTGTCTGATTAGCTCTTATTGTTTCATTATCTATTGCTGAAACACTTGCAAGTAGAATTCTTCGTTGCACTGAATATGGAGCTGTTGACCATGAGTTTTCAGAAATTGGACAAGTATTCAATGCGAGAGAACTAAAAATTAAAAAAAAAAAAGAAAAAAAAGAAAAAAAGGAGAGGAACAACATATATAGTATCTAAAACTGGATGAAGTTGTGTACAATTGTCTTTTGGATGTTTGAAAAATTTTACAGCATGTCTAAAGTTCTTGAATTATCTTGTTAATCGAGTTTGCCTTCTGAAATTAAATGAGTTTGAATTCTTTTTATTATAAGCAAACATGAAATAATGGGAGGTATTGAGGAAGTGTATGTTCTTTGTTTTTGTCCAAGGGTAGAAGTATTACTTTTGTAATAAGTTTCTTCTACTCTTAGTGGAAATTGTATCTTGAAGGCTTTTAATGGTCGTGCATTACTACACTGGCAAGTGAAAATTTGTTGCTTACTTTCCTATTTTAAACAATCCAATCCTAATGAAAAAGGTCTTACGCTGGACAGTTGGAGAAGTTCTGGATTTTTGGTCACAAAATTGAATTAGGATGGTGAACCGTGTATGTCTTACCAAGTATAGAGATTGATCTTTGGGATTCGGCTCGACATGTTTATAGGCTGGCCATGCTGGCTCTATGGAGCTTTTGATAATCGTTTGTAAGCCATGCATAAGATGTGGCATGATCAGTTTATGCAACCCTTTGAGACTTTGGTGCGGATTCCAAGGTTGCTTGATGAGGCTGAGCCAAACGAGAATATTTGTACCTCAGGAATATTCCCTGGAGCCAAATTGGTGGGTTATGGCGTGGCAGGGTCGAACCGAGTCAATTTATGACTTGGGGTTCCTAGGTTTTAAAGTCTTCTAGTCAATGTGTAGGGACTTGCATGAATGCCACGTGTGTGGCCAGGATCTGAGATGCATTGGGAAGGGGGGGGTGGGAATGAAAAGTCCTTTTTCTCGATGCTGCGATTGACAAGTGTCTCTCTTGACATAACATGCATTTATTTATGGCAGCTTTCTCTTTTCAAACCTATTCCTCATTCGTAACTGTTCCCCTTTCATTTTGAGAGAAAAGATTGAAAAAGTTCTGCAACAAAGGATTTCAGGTTATTTTAAGGAGGTTTTTCTACGTTTCTCACGGTAAATCTTCGTTTTCTTTCACTTTTTTTGCTTGCATTTCTATTGATTACGAGCCTTAGGCGATTATTCGAAAGTTTTAGGCTAGTTCAGTTGGATCTTGGGTGAGATTTGGAGGACTTTTCAGAGGATGAGCTTGGTTTTGTGGCTCTCACGACTTTGTAGTGATTTTTTAGTAGTGGAACTTATTCTATGGTGGATTTTAGATATTTCTGTTGAAAAAGACGATTTTCCTTGGTTTTTCGGATTTTTTTTTGGTGATTTGGCAATTAGGGCAAAATGGAGTTACGTTTGTGATTCTACAAGATATTTTCAATATACGCATAGCATCCACTCGGTACAACTTTACTAAGTCATTGCGACCGAGCCGAACAAAGGGTATCGTGGCACCGCTTTCAATTTGGCCGATTGGACCATTTGGGTAGGAGACGTGCGGAGTTGAATTGGGTAGGCGTTGGTCTTTTGTGTTTGAATAGGCCGAATGAAACCCCAACAGCTTGAATCTTGGTTTGGTACCTTGGGGTAGAGCCGAGTGGAAGTCCGAGTATCTGGCCCTTTGTGTATCTTCAGATTGAGCCGAGCGAGAGTCTTAGTAGGATTTGTTATACCGAGGTGAGCCCTTGGGAGAGTAAGGACAAAGCCAAGTGAAGTATAGAATTCTTTGACTAGTCTTCAGGCCAAGCTGAACGAACCCTTGGTGACTCTGGGTGCTGATTCATCATAATCTTTGCTTACTCGTAGGCAAGGTCGAGCCGAATCAGGTCAAGATACACTAACGAGTTGTTTGTAGTGCCTAGGTTTTGCTAGGTTAAGGCAAACTGTTTAGCTAATGTGTTTGTGTTTGCAGTGTGTTAGTGGAGTCGAACGATCATGGCAAATGGAAACGGTTTTGAAGATTGCTCGACCTATCTTGCTAATCCTAGAGAGCCGACTGTGAGCATGGTTGATTAAGTTAATGTTGCTAAACATGTCAATCAGGTGGCCATGAGGGATGCAAATGTCGTGCCGTGCCGAGCCGAGTAATCACGGTTCGAGTAGTGACGACTCAAGTGACGGTTCTGAGTCCGAGACTGATCTTGTGAACACTTGAGTTAGAGACACCTCTATGAGCCACATGCATGGTGATTAGCTGAGCCCGTGGCTCGTAGAGGTGTCTCAAACTCAAGTGGCATGGCCACTGACAATCCACCGTCATCTTTAGACCAGGGTGAAGTGCCAAGGGTTAGGTTCTTGTACAAGATTCTTTAGTCTATAGACATCCAAACGCCAATTGAGTACGAGAGGTGGATTGGAATGTGCCCGGATGGATCAGTATGTATGAGCAGACCCTGATAGATGGGCTTAGGTTTCTTATCCCTAGGTTGGTCTAAGAGGTGCTGGATCATTACATTATTGCTCCTTCACAACTTATGCCAAACGCCTGGAGAATCTTGTTGTCTTTGGAATGTATATGTATGCGACTTGGCATGGAGTTGGAAGTTAAGGATTTGTTGTACTCCTACTATTTGAAAGAACATGACAAAGAAATGGGAAGATACCTGCTATAGCTGAAACATAATAGACAACACTTGGTGACGGACCTAATGAGTTATGACAAGAAGTAGAAGGATACATACTTCTTTGTCAAAGGGGAGTTGGTCTTTGGGCTGAGCGGAGCCGGGAAGATTCCATCCTTTTGGCAAACAAGTGTTGAGTCAATGCTTTGTTTAAAATGTTCCGTTGTGCACTGAATCTCATTGTTTCCTTTCTTGCAGATTTGTCTTACAACCGAACGTTACCTGAGTTGCTTGTTAAAGAGAAGACAAAGAGGATCCTTGAGCTCCCCAAAGAAGAGAAGAGTTATAAACAGGTCTTGTCCGAGCCGAACCTGAGGCAAAGCCATCTGTGGAGACACGTTGCAGAGATCCAACAGGGTATCCCCATTCCACCTCTGAAGCTACAACTATACACCATGTTGGTTCAGTATTGCAACTTTCTTACTTTTGGTAAATCTTCTCTCTAACTCTCGAAGAGTTCTCCCTTGCAGAGGAGAGAATGAAAGGAGATTTCCAAGTGCCAAGTGCCAAGTGCTAAAGAGATAATGGAGCAACGAAGAGCCGAGAAAGCGAGTGGCAAGAAAAGGAAGAAGAAGGCTGCCCCAGATGTGGGTTCGTCGTTGGTGGTTGAGTTCATCATCATCTACAACCTCCACTTAATCCTCAAGAAAGGCTATCCTATAGCAACCCATTACCGCAACCTTATATATTCTGACCCTGAAATCTCACAGCTTACGCCCTAAATTTTATGTCACATGTTATTTTGACTCCTGAAAGTGGGTTAATTAAACCAATTTTCCATCAATAAAAGGCCTTATATATTCTTACAAACAACTACACTACGCTACCACAAGGCAGTATCTTCATCTCTCTAGACATTCTAAAAGAAGTATAATTTTGATTTCTCAACTCTGTAACTTTGTAATGTTAAGGAATGGTTTTTGGGCATATCAATAGATAACATCCATCAGTTGCAAGAAGCGATAGTGATTTTTGAGCTACAAGTTGCATTCAAAAGTAATGGAAAAGCATGATAGCATCGTCAAGCTTCATCTGCGAGGACTCCAAGAGTATTCTGACTTTTTTTAGTCGATTGTATTTATCAAGGAGATGCCCGGTACGCCTGTCTGCTGGGAGGTTTAAGAGCTGAAACAGGTTGACATAGCAATGTCATTAGTACATTCAAATATAAAATTATAGAGATACGAATGGCTGCAAAAGGGTGAAGAAAAACAAAACAATTCAAAAACTTGTTCCTGAAAAAAAATAAATCTTGAAGTTCAGTCAACATTCATAGGTAATGCTATCTGAGGTAATTGCAATAATATTTATATCACCACAAATGCCATGAAGTCATATAACACGAGATAGTAACAAACAACATGGTATCTGAGGCCCCTCAGAACCTTGATTCCTATTACTCGGACCAGGTTGGGAAACATAATAATTAGTGTATTCCAATGTGAAAAACAATGGACTGAAACCAACAATTTGCAGAAGCGGAAAATGAAATAACATAAAGAAGAAATATAGAGAAGTAGAGAAGGCCAAGTGACCTAGTTCTAAGAATCACACATTCAACATTGTTTGGATAAAAACGTACGGGATACAAAATGGAGGCCACATTGGACTTCAATTCTAAATTAGTATTGTTTACATTGGTTTGACGAACAAACTGACCTCTTTTTCTTGATCCAGCTCATAAGCCAATCGAAGACTCAAATTTAAGGCAGCATGGAACATCTCATCAAGGACATACTGGCACAGAATGGTGTTATTGACCTTCCACAACAAGAACTGAGATTGTCTAGCTCCAGACATAACTAATTTCTGGAAGGACAAAATATCATTAAATTAAACATGAAGTTCATAAAGCCTTAATAATTAACTAAATTGCATAAAAAAATATACACATAAAATAAGGCGGTAATTCTGAATTACACAAATCTTGTCTTCTGAATATGTAACTGTAATTAGAAGGTTCATAAGTGTGGGACTACATGAAATATGATCAGTTATATCTCTAAATTAGGGAAACAATCTTTCAAGAAGGCTCCAAAACACAAAATATAGGGACACTGAAATCTCTACATCTATGGTTCTTTCACATTGTAGCAGCAAATTCAAATATTTGAAGCAAAAGTTTTTAGAAATGAAATATGAATCACAATTGAAAATGATAAATTATGATAATAGAAATGAAATATGAATCACAATTGAAAATGATAAATTATGATAATACCTTAGATGGCCAACAAAAGAGCTGGATTAAAGTAAAAGGCCATAGCTACTATAGAGCAGTTTCCTACTGTTATATTCAACAAACAATGTTTCATGTGACTTGGTTTTGTAGAAGCCCATAGATGAAACTAGATAAAATATGCCTTACCACAGGTACAATTTTTTTTAACAGAAGCCCATAGATGAAACTAGTCAAAATATGCCTTAACACAGGTTAATAATTTTTTTTAACAAACACTCCAACCATAGAGTGAATAGGATTAGATCTAAAGATCTCTAGTAAAATCAGAAAAAGACATTCCAGCTAAGCTAAATTTTGCTGATTGTGATTATTAACCTCAAAGGGTGATACACAGCGAGCAAAAGAGATGAAAGGATAAATAGGACGAAATGGAACTTTTGGACCCAGGGTGTTTCCAAATTCTACAATGATGTCACCTCAAGTAATTGTTTATTGATCACTTTGGAATACAATGGAGGAGGAAATGGAAAAGACTAAAAATAATAATACTTCCATGAACTCAGAGGCCGGAACTTGTGAATTTCTTTACAACGAAGTGACACCACCATCAGATGACCAGTTATACTAATCATAATACCAGTGTTTTGGATAATTGAATGAACTGATAGATATTGGGAACCTAACAATGTGCCTGAGAGGTGACTAATACACAATACAAACACAAAAGGCAGGAAAAGATGTGTACCTCCATATGCAAGTAATCATCCTTCCACATTTTGTAAAGAATCTTTGGTGTATCCTTCTTTTCAACGAACGTGATATCTGAAATCTACAACATTATAATAAGATTAATAGAATAAATAATATACAAGCACAATCTTGTTAAGTCAACAACTTCTTCACTGTGGCATTTGCTTCCCGAGAAGCTCATAGTTCTTGTGGCTGATTACCAGCTCGGAATCATGTAACCTTTTCAAGATAGGGAAGTCAAACAACTCAAAGGGAAAATGAAAATCTCCACAAGCAAGTGGCCACCAGTTAATAATAATAACCTTGTCAGTCTCAAGTAGGCAACCGGACTTCGACAGTAACCTGAATATTCTATAAGCATCCCTCCCATATTTTTTCAGTACAACTGATTCCACCTGCCATATAAAAATGCCATTACACATCTACCTCAAACCCCAGTAATTTAATGCTTCATATAATTAAACACAACAAATAAATAAAAGCGAAAAACAAAAGAAAAGAAAATACCTCATCATTCTGAGCTAGTTCAATAATTTTCTCAAATTCTGTACAAGAAATATGAATAAGTAATGAAAATATAAGAATAAATCAATCATCCAACCAAAACAAGATTGAATGAACAAAGAAGGTATAACGTACCAACGCTATATGAAACATTGGATTCTTTCACAAGTGGTGGATGACCCAACTGATTAAGGGAAGCTTTGACATGATCAAGGGTCATATTACGACCTGCTTCACTCTTTATTACCTCTTCATAAATGGAACCCAGTGACAATGGAACTGCAAGGATGTTGCAAGACTCAATGGATCAAATTTATTTATTTGCCTGCATTCTTGTGTATATATCTCTTAACACTAGATTCATCTCCCCCAAAGAAATTAATACAGAAAAGAGCAATGAAGAAGAGAAGAATCATTAGTACAGTAAGAACACATTGAAGGAACCTGAATTTCTTGTTTTCACTTTCTGCTCGGCACTTCTAGTTGCCTCCAACATTGCACCTAAAACAGTGGCAGCTCCATCATCTAGACGTACTCTCACAGTTTTGATGCAAGCCTAGAATGTCATACATGATCAGAGCCCATCCAATAGTATGCAGGAAACATTTTAAAAAGTAGCAGAATAAAATTATATTTTTTATCTCGTCTAAGACTTTGACAACTTGTTAAATTAAAATGGTTTCACATGAAAACCATTAACAATGCCTATAAAGCAATTAAAAGAGGGGGAAAAGTGTTTTATTTGAAACGTACTACTTGCTGCACCACCTTGAGCCTTGCTTTTCTCATTGCAAGGGTAACAGAGAACCCCCTAAAGTTTCAAAAAGCGGTATTTTGCTTCCTTTATCAAACTTAAGTTAATGAAAATTAACTTAAAATTATCACCTCATATGACAGTGTTAGTGGCCTTTTTGTCCCCTGTTCAAGAAATAGAAGGGGCAGCTTTACGCTACTGAAGATTAGGTGTAAACCTAGTTTATCAAAGAATAGAATAGCAGAAATATCTCCACAACAGCAAAATAATTATCACTAAAACAGTCATCTGTGGTGCAAGCTACAGAGTATAGATTGAGCGAGTTTGATGCTTTCCCAATAAATTTTAGAAAGCAATTTATTAAGATGCTTGACCACTCACAAGTCTAACAATCAATAAACCATTAAGACAGTACACAATGTTGGCATGCAGACAGTTTAAGCCTGAACATTCTGACAATAGAAGATTTAACAAGACAAAATGATAAAAGTCTTGATTTCCTGCACTTAGATGTACAATTAAACAAAAAAAATGTGAAAACCAACCTTATGCCTAAGGAGACGAATGAATTCCTCAAAATTGGCACGGTAGAGAACTGTTAGTTCATCCGCAGCCCCACATTCATCTGACTCCAGAGCATCATGCTTGCGCTATAGAATAAGAAAATCGTAAGTTAAAATATGATTAAACATTTTCACTTTGATAAAAAAAATCTTTCTCCAACCTTCTCTCCAAGAGTAATGCTAGTCGAATTACTGTCATTTTTTCCCCCGTGAACATCAGAATCAGTACTTATAACTGAAAATCTCAATGCTTCCACAGGCACTGCTGCTGCTACAGCTCGTTGTTCAATGGTTTCTGGTTCTTCAATTAACTGATAATGGATTGAAGAGAACAACGTGAAAATGTTCATATTCTAAATACACATTCAAAATTAGATGGTACTCTTCAATAACAAGTTGTAATTAGATTGTGATACCAAAGATTCTAAAAGTCCATTTTCAGAAAATAAAGGTTCTTCTTTTTGGCCAAAAAAACAAAGGTTCTAATGGGAACTCACTCTAATATCTCACACAATTTGGGTTGGGTAGTGGGTCTTATTGGGCTTAAGTAGAACTCTCCTTGGAAAATCAGCTTGCCAAAAGACTCCCACTCCTTTCCAATGTGGGATCCTAACATTCCCCCACGCTTCGAGACTCAACGCCCTCGTTCGTCTTCTTTCCATAGAGCGTTTGCCCTCATCGGCCTTATTGCCCTCCCTTTGGGTCTTACTTCGCCTAGAAGTCTGTCAGGCCTTAAAAGTCTATCAGCAACTCTCCTTCTCGACCCCTCAGGGGTCCACTAGATCCTGCTGCATGGGCTTGGAAGGTGGGGTCTGCTCTGATACCATTTGATGGGAACCCACTCTAATATCTCACACAATTTGGGTGGGTAGTGGGTCTTATTGGGCTTGGGTATAACTCTCTTTGGAAAACTGGCTTATCAAGGAAGGGTGTCCAAGCCCTTATAACTCACTTAACCCTCCTACTCCTTTCCAATGTGGGATCTTAACAGGTTCATTTCCATTTATTTTAGCCTAATTCTTAATCACAAACAAGCTCACAATCAAATCTGATCCCAACCAAGAGACTATACTACAGCATCAGACTTTGCAAATGGATTGACATAAGAAGACGATACTAATATATATTGTTATAAGTCCTCATTTTACCAGGTTGTGCTGAAATAAAGCTCAGGGCACACACCCATTACAAAGAGATGCCTTCAAGACCATGAAGACAATCACATCTTAGAATATGTTTAACCCTCTTTACATATAGCGTATAAAGTTTGGATCTCCAAGACGACAAGAAACCCAAATATTAGAATCAATCAAACATCAAAATATACTCACGCCCGTTTCCCAGCTTCTGTGACAGACTAGATCCCCACTATTGGAATTTTTGATAAGATTATTAGCTCTATCGTAATAATTAAGACAGGAAAAAAATTAATGGACGCTTCGCACTGCAATCAGCAAGAACACACTAACATACGCAGATATACATAGTGATTGACAGTCTGTCTTGCTCCAAAGCAAGAACACCGAAACTTATGAATTTGACATGAATATGCATATACCTTAGAGGACTTAGAACCTCGCTTCCTTGCAGGAGTTTCTTCTTCTGTTGCTGCCACAAGAAGTGGTTCAGGGGCTGGGCAGCGCTCAACGTAATGAGCAGTTGCGAGATTAAAAAGAGATTCTCGAACAGAATCCAGAACCAAAGATGTTCCTGGAAGAAAATAATCCGTCCATTAACTGAAAATGGATTGGTTTGGTTTAGGAAAATTTAATAACCAGAATTTCTCCGCAGCACTACTCATGTTACTTTATACATGAAAGCACCTTAAGCTATTCAATCCATGTAGTATATTTCACTGTGCAACAATCTATATTTTAACACATGCCTAAATAGGGATGACCATAAAAAAGCCTTACACAAATAAAATGGCAACAATACGGGAAATTGAGAGTCCATGTACAAACTTAGAGACTTATTTGATTGTAGTCACTTTTGGGCACAGTATCATAAATTTGATCCAATATCGATTTAATATATGTCATACATGTTTAAAGAGTAACTTGGAAGACAAGAAAAGTACCCTTAATTATTGAAATACTATGATAATGAGAAAAGAATATGGAAATCGCCAAAAGATAAAATGACTTGCCTTCTTTTTCAGTTGATTTAGCTCTATCAAACATTTGTTTCAGTGTAAGCCTACCATGTTCAAGCAACCCCTGAAGAAGCTCTACACACTGTGAAACCAAGGTCAATAAAGAACAAAAGTAAAAATTCACCCCATACTAGATATCATTAGTAAACATCAAAATTTCAAAGCAAGATTAAAACAACTAACTTGTTTATCAAATTCCTGGGATGCAATTGTCAAAAACTTGGCAAACCTCACGCGATGAAGAATATTATCAAACAATGCCACATACTGTGTATTAAGCCTCGGCTCATCTCCAAAACCACCTACACGTACAAAATATTTAAAACAATCCACACACAATAACCTTACCTTTCAATAATGTGAAATTCAAAACTAACCAAATACTTGTTTAGAAAAGCTTTAAGAATAGCAACGAGGAGAAAATGGAAACCTGATTGTTCGGTAATGAAAGCTTGAACGCAATTCTGCTGGATTAAGACGAGTAAAGAGTTCTTGACTTGTTCATCAGAGAGTTCAGTATATCGCTTTATATTTTGTCTGTTTAGGGGCCCTCGACGGAGAAGACATTCACACACTTTCTGTTAACATTAGTAAAATGATTCAAAATCGAATGGTTAAACAAGGCATATATAAATTAAAAGGGAGAGAGAGAGAGAGAGAGAGAGAGAGAGAGAGCGATACAGCGACTCGATCGCCGAAGTGATTGGTGATGATATGGACGGCGAACTTGATGCCGTATTGAGTCACCATCGTTACTTCGTTTGGTTACTCTTCACTGTGATGAGAAAGTCACAGGAAAAAGTGGGGGCGGGAAGAGCCACTACTCAGAAACCAGTAGGGTAAGTTATACATATTATATAAGTATATAATTTGTAGGTAATAGACAGTAAGGGTCCATAGCTCAGTGGTAGAGCAATTGACTGCAGATCAATAGGTCACCGGTTCGAACCCGGTTGGGCCCTTAAAAATCACTTCAAACTTTTTTAAATCTTTAAATTATATTCAACCCTTTTATTTGCTACAAATATATATATTTTTAAATATTATCTCCTCTACCATTAAGATAGTGAATTCATCTTTAAGCAAAATTGGCATTTAGGGTTAAATTATATTATGAAATGAAAATTGCAATGTTACCATCCACTTAAGCAAATATGACATTTACCTTTACATTGAATGATAAAATGAATAGAATCACAAGAATGTGGTACAGATGATAAATAATCAATAGACAAATTTTACTTATAATATTAGGAGTTCGAATCTCATTAGAAACAACTTGTGACAAGAGGCATCCCACGAACCTTGAAACAGACATTGATCCCATACTTACGGGTGTGGGGACACCTCGTGACTAATAAAAAAAAAAAAATTATGAAATGAATAGTTTATAATGTTAGGATGCACAAAATGTGATAACTACGATTGCATGGAGTGGGCTAGCTGGTAGTTTGAAGGGCTTTTGTGGGTTGCAATTTGGGTTTGGACTTATTTGGCATGGACCAAGCACTTGCATTAGTAGTGATTATTGCTACAGTGTTAAGTTCGGAATGATAACTTAGTTGAGGCTTGGTAGCATGGACATGAAAGTTGAAACATAACATTATATAATAAAAGAGAATGATAACTTTCATCTAAATTTGGGAAATTTTTTAGAAGTTTACAGAGTATTTTAAGACTCTAAATTGTCCATTTGATACAAGGCTGTGATCGATCTTCAATGTGAGTTAAGAAAAATATGAATGCAAAACCTAATGATTTTTTCAGGCATGTCAATCTCAAGACAAAAGTGTTCTTATGTTTTGACATAACTAATTCTTTTAGTATATAGTCTATGGGTTTATCACAAAGGGACCATTAGCACAAAAAATCCTTTGATACCATGTTTCAATGGTAATAAATTTGGATTGAAGACATTGCCAAAACAAGACTAAAAAGGAAAGAACGGTAGTTGATTTATTCTTTTGCAGTGTTTGAAAGATTGACGTTTCTTCATTCTCTTTTAGTAGATTGAACTATCATGTTCTTCTACATGTAAATGCAAACGAATACCCACACTTAACTTTAAATATAGTAATATATATAGGAATAAAATCACGCTACATAAAGAGATATGATATTTATTTGGTTCTACATAATCTGTTTATATTTACGGATGAGAGAAATCTACTATAGTTTCATGAATACGATGTA
>WYDK02000086.1:588319-603497 GCA_009867345.2 Toxicodendron radicans
CCACATATATATAAACCGACCCAAACAAGGGCGCCAAAATTTTAATTTTAATTTTCAAAATCAATTGCTCTGTTGTGGACTTCGGAGCTGAAATGCGAACTCGCTTTCTGAATACCGATCACTTCACCTCCTCCTCTTCTCCGATCGTAACTTTAAATTTCCTCAACCTTCCGGTTCCTTCTCTCCCTCCTTCGCGTCTAGTCACCTGCAAGGACGAACTTCTCCGCTTCGATTCCGTCTTTGACATCTCTCTTGAGATCGAGCAATTGCCGATCCACTCCGCTCTCTCCAAGTTCTTCTCTGAAGTAATTCCTCAAATTACTGATGTTGATTGTCGCGAGCTTGAGTCTCTATGTTCGCGGTCTCGAAAAGGCTGCGACGATGAGGTGAAACGGCGATTTTAATTTTAATTCAGCGTTCAATTAAGTTTTGTGATTATGATACAGAATCCGGTTGACAAACTGTTCTTTGAACCGAATTTAGGTTCTATTTTATCATAATGTAGCGTTTTTAGTTATTTATATGAGGAGAATATCATAATTTTAAACGGAAGATCAACTTGCAGTTTTAGTCTATGTATTTTATAAGAACAATAAACAATGGAATCATAAAAGTCCAGAACTATGTTTCATTTTATTTAAATTTGTTTCTGCAAAACCATAAAGAAGAGGTATGAGATTCTAGGTTCTTTGGCCATATCTTGTTGAAAGGTTCAGTTACAGGGAAGGTTTTTCTTTACTGAAAAGTATATGAAATAATGTTGTTGGCTTGCCATATTAAAAAGAGGAGCTGCTTCTTTCGCATTTCAAAGGCTTATTGTTTTAGTTTGAGGAGCACAATTAGATATACTGTTTTTTGTTCATCAGTTATAGTATAGTCATAGGACTTTAAATTGTGTTGACTTAACTTAATATCCGTGATGCTGGCAAGCTTGTGCAAAGAAATTTGCAAGTGTGTAGAAATCATCGCAGATTTCAAAGAATGATATTAACATATTTTCGGGTTTGGCTAAAACATAGATGAAACGAGGTTTCAAATCGGGTAGAAAGTTTCTCGAAGATTAGAGTGGTCATAAAACCCTATAAAATGGTTAAAAAATCTGATGAAATTTCCTCAAATTTATTAAAAACCTTTCAGAAGAGGTCTTTGTCAATCTTTGATGCCAAAAGATTTTCTTTGTAATTACGTCAAACATCAGGGAAGATGAATGAGATTTACCGTTAAACAGAAAAAGCAAAGTGGATGAAGCAATCGTTTTTGAATCCAGCCTATGTTCATGAAGTTGTGGAATTAGATTGAAAGGATGTTGGCAATTCCAGGGCATTTTCTTTTACAGTTTCCCTTTAAACTGTAACTGGTTTGTTTGACTTGCAGGAAGGATCTGATATTCTATTTAAAGAGAAAGAAGACAAAAGTCAGAGAACTTTTGGGTCAGATACTTTGGAGGTTGGATCTCCAAAACTATGACAGAGGCGTTGCTAATACTAAGTTTAATTCATGCTTGTTTTGGTCTCTTTGGATTCCCTACAAAGTTTAATTAATGTCACTGCAGAAGGATACTGAGACTGCTGTTGGTGACAAGAATGCGCACAGGGTTGAAGTAATCCAATTTGAAACACCAGAGCCGATTGTATTTTTGGTATAGCGAAAATCTGTTCAATATGCAATGCAGAGACAATATGCTTCTATATCTATTTGATAACATTTTAGCTAATGTAGTATAGTTTGTTTGTTTCAGGAAAATGTTTCCTTTTTGGATAAAGAGGAGATTTTGGTTGTTTCCGGAGGTCCAGAGATTGAAAACAATTTAGTAAATTTCTTAACCATCTTGTTAATCATAGTTCTTTTTTTTTGGTAAAAAATATTAGAATTTAATGTCCCTCCAAATTTATAAACAGTTCAGGACGAATTGCCTTCTGAATTTCAATATATGGTGAATTATAGGTCCTGTTTATTAATGTGTAGATGCGTAAGCATATATAGATTGATCTATAGTTTTCCATATTTCCCATTAATATCCTTTTAAGTGTTTTGCATGTAGATAATGATATTTTTAGAATTTACAAGCTTACTATTACGTGATAATGAAAGACTTGATTATTGTGTACAACTTTGAATTCTGAAGCAGTAACTATCTCTCATTTTCTTGGTTGCTGGTAATTTGTTGCAAGCTTTACAGTGTCACAACCACAGATTTTAAATAATGATTATAAATTTGTCAGTGCCTGTTTACAGGGATAGTAAAGGTTATTAATGTATGCTTGCATTGTATGCTATATGCAGAAAGTTGACAGCTTGAATCTTAAATCTGTCCTGATAACCCTATATTTCACTGACTTTTTTATAGCAAACGGAACATGTACAAGTTTTTCTCTCTCGTTTTGATTCTTATTGACATTTCCCAAACTGTGGAGTGATGACTATAGAGTGAAAGAACTATTTGACAGACTCTTTTTGCTGGCTGAATGAATGAATTTTATTTAAAAGAATCAATTACAATGTCCAGAGCCATTTGCATATTTGGTACTGGCCTCACAACCTCAACATGCAACTTATGTGAGGCCAACACAATTTTAATGTAATTCTGACATCCTGGAAAAATTGTTAGTCGCTCTGTTCAAACTCTCAGCATTCATACATAACTTGCATGTCACTTTCTTTCTCATGTAAATAGCATGGTCAACCAGATCAATCTGTTCAGAGCATCCAGAAGGGTAGAGGTTTTGTTTCATATTTTCCCAGGAGTTTACGAACCTCTTAACTTAGGTCTTTCTTGCAGGATATGCTCCTGCTAGGGCTTGGATTACAGTACCCTAATGAGGTTCAAGAATCAGTTTATTCAGTTGAAGATATTACTTTAGACTCCTTCATGGAGCAAAGTACTTATATCTCAGACGATGATGGCTCTCTACCGGACCAACTGCTCATCCAGGGTGGCACATTTTCTCTTTTAGAAGTGGATGAAATAAGTCTAGGTAATTTGACTGGCCAGACTATGGAGGATGAACTTCTTTCAGTTCTCGAAAATATGGATCATGAACACTGGAGTCTCAAAGATAATCTGCTGATTAATGGCAAAGAAATTTTGGGTTCTGTGGACAATGATATCTTAGATCCTCTATCAGATCTCAGTTCATCAAAGCAGTGCCTTGACTCTCAGCTGGCATCAATGGATATGCTCCATAAAGTGGACTTTTTAAGCGTGGTGGAAAGTTCACAGCTTCAAGAAAATGCTGAATCTCATCTAGTGAAGGACGATCGTGCTTGGCTGTTGTCAATAAACCTGGTGATATTTCAGGAATTTGAAATATTTGATACAGACTCATCTCAACTATTCCATGACTTCTTCAGCAGACAAACAACAGATGAACCAGTCACATGTGGTTGGATGTTCAGGGAAGACATGAATTTTAAAAATTACAATGAATTGATCATTAGTCATGAACTAACTCTAACAGATGAAACATTCAAGTCTTTGCCCATACCTGTTTTCTCCGATCATAACAAGATAAGATCAATATATACTGTTATGGAGGAAAAATTAGCAGAATTAAGGCCACAGCCCTTGTCTGCATCTGATGGGATATACTTGGATTGGCATCTTCTGGAGGGAGATAACTGCAATTGTAAACTTTTTTGTTGTCATCAGAATATGTTGGAGGCAGAGTCAAGGATTGGATTTGATGTTGCAACTCCAGATGATGAGAAGTTAGTATATGACTTCATTTTCTCTGATGATGCTTTAATTGGGTCAAACATGGAAGAATGCGATGAATCACTGAAAATTGATTATGATGGAATTTCTGTGCTTGATGATCATCTTATAGGAGTTGCTTCAGGAAAGTTATATGACAATGGAAGTTCAAAAGCAGGAAAAAGGGAACCATCAGGTGAAGGAAATACAGAGAAGGCTTCACTATTATTCAAATCTATGTCACAATTCAATGATCTAGACTTTTTCTTGAATCCAGGAAAAGCTATCCCTGGACAGAAGGGTGAAGCTACAGTCAAGGAATCTGATACCTTTGTTCCTTCCAGTAATCTGACAGGAGCGTGCATGTCTACTGACTTACAGTTGCAGCAGTGGAACATCACATTGTATAGAGTTGAGTTGTCAGACAATATTGTGGCCCTAATTGATATCTTTGAAAAGAGTTATCTAGCCATTGTGCGGAATGAGACACAGCTGAACTCATTTGCAGCATCAGATAATTTTAAATTGCTTAGCCTTCCAAAACTACAGCTGATGGACTGCATTAATAAAAGGATTTTACAAACAGCCTCTTGCCATGTAGATGAAAAATCTATAGCACTTGTCACTCTATGTGCAATCAAACAAATGGCTTGGTACATCTGTTTCTATGGCATCCATACAGCTCGTCTATACATAGATAAGTTATGCAAAAGCCTGGACTGCATGAAATCAAGATTAGGGTTCCTGCAGTCATCTATTGTAGAAGCAGATGGAAAGGTTGACGAAGAAATAACTAGATCTCATCCCTCACTACTAGTTATTCAGGGAATTCTTCATTCAAACACTTCCCAGAGTAATTTGAAAGTACTAATTTTGGCTGATCAAGTTTTCTGGTGGTCATTGAAGCGTTTGGTAGTGTCCATGGGGTTATCATGTGATGAGCTACAGAATTATTATACACATGTGGATCAACCTGATGCCCTTCACGATAGTGGGTCCAAAAAGTCTAAAATGGATGGCCTGCTGAATTCTGATTGCTTACTGGTATCTCATGAGTAAGTTCAAGACTTAAAGATAGTATTCTGTTGGTCCCCATTAGCAGTAAATGTGTTTCATCTGCTTATTGCAGCTTTTCAATGATTTATTTTGTTTTTGTGATAATCTCGTAGATGCATCTCACTCACATCATTATATCAGCTGTTATAGATACTAAGTAACGTTCTAATTCACAATGTTCAGTTGTCCATGATGCTATTACAGAACATTTGGAATTTAGAGTCCGCTTTCTTTTGATATTCGCAGAATACGCGTTTTGCTAAAATTAGAATAGATGTTATTCTATGGTTTCATTAGAATTTTCTCACATGAGTAAATAAAATACAAGTTTCTAATCTTACTGGCATATTACATAACAAAGAGTTTAGGATGTGGTTCCCTGCTAGTATGAAATGTGAAAAATCTCTGATTGTGTGAGTTATCTCTACTTAATATAGTGTATATTCTAGTTTCCCAAACTTTCTTACTTACTGGAAGAAGATACATGACTTAATGGGCCATGCAACTCACTGCATGTATGGAGAAAGCGTATATAAATAAGCTTAGGATGGGAGGAGGAGGCTCCTACAAGATGCTTGATAAGTCTTGATCAATTTGATGACATTGATTTCATCAGGATTTGATATTTGATTTGCTTGCTACAATGCTTCCAGATTTTGGATGATAATGAAAATGTTATATGTTCCAAAAAAGGTCTAGGGTTACAGCTATCATAGATTTATTATATTTTTTTTTGTCTAAGGTGCATCATATATACATGTGTGACGTTATAAGAATATGTTGAACTTTTTGTGGCATGAGCATGGTTAGACCCTTAAATTCAAGAAACATTTGCCCCGTTATTGCCCTTTGAGTTGTAAATATAGCTCAATTTGTATGTTGATAGAATGGAACGAGTAATATTATGCTTACAACCGAGTTATACAAATGAGTTATACAAACAAGTAAAAAATATAGGACAAAGTAGTAATTTTACGTATATTTTATGCAATTTTTGTTAGATTGTATGACTTGGTTATAAATATAATATTATTCGTCAACATAATGTGCAACATTTCAGTACATTATACCTTAATGAAATAAGGCACATTTGTCAGGCTGTAATTATATGCCTTATGGATGGTGATCTGACTTATTTCTTATGTACGATGATACAAAATGCTTCATACTATTTAGGACTATTGAGCCTGGTAATCTGTTGGGATGTTAAATTCTATTAGTTATCACTTCCAAAAATGAATGGCACTATTGTTTGCTGCTTAGCAGTGAGGATTCCGTAGCAATGTATAATAAGTGTTTTCTTTCTCCTCAAGGTTGGTATCTGCATCTTTTCCCTTCAACAAATTTGGCCTTATCTTGGAATATGGTGGTTCAAATGGCTCATCTAGAACATCCACTCTTTCCCCAAATTTATCTGGCTTGCCTTGTCTTCACTTCTTAAAAGTGGAACTGGAGAACTCTAGTGCTTCCAGAGCACTTTGTGAAGGTGTTAATATACCCCAAAAGATAGAAGTGGTAAGTCTCTCTTATTCATTCTTCATGCTTGGGTACATATAAAGTGTTCATATTCTCGTTGATCAACTACTAGCATTGCTCTAGTTAATGAACTCTCAATTGTCAGTTCTGTATAAATTCATTTTTGTTTCTACTTGCATAAATATGTTGCACGAATTTGAAATAAATTCCAGGATACTAGATAAGTAAAGTATTCTATCATAATATTTCAACCAAAATTTGTTGGGTTACATGTATTTTTATAGTCAGGCATATGTTTATCATTGGATTTGCCGTATATAAATATATTTATATGTAGATAGAATAGAATGTTTCAGGTAAAGGCTGACTTAAAGGAACTTTCTTTGGTGATGTGTTGGATAGAGAAAGGGTGATTTGTTTTTATTTTAAGCCAATTGTTTGATTTTTCTACTTCAATGAGATATTTTTACTTGGAATAAACATACGGTGAGAACTATTTGAATTTGATATTCTTTTTCAAGCCATATGTAGAGACTAAATTAGGAAGTTATTGCATGAAGATTGGCTAACCTAGAGTTGGCATCACCTCTTCAAATTTGGTTTTACAAATGCATGGACACCAGCTGTATTCTAGGATTTTAGCTGCCTTTTCCACTAATGGTATTAAATCTACATTCTTATATTGTTCACACGCTACCTCACATGTTGGGAACAATACACAGCCACCCTGACATGATTTATATACTAGGGTGAAGAGTCTCATTCTATCCCAACCCTGAATGAGAATATGAGTGCTCAGCAGTTGCTGGAAGTGCTAAACTTTGTGCCACTCGAGGACAGATATTACATCAGATCTGGGGAAGCCATAGAAGTAGAAGTTTGTTGTATGCCTCCATCAGTTCCTAGTTCGCAATTGGAAAGGGATTCTGAGCAAATTCAGCAGTGCATAATGTCTTACCCTGATACAGTCATAATTGTGAATACTCAAAATATTGATAAGGAAATGATAGTATCCAGGAGAAGTACGTACCAAAGAATTATTGCAATGGAGAAAGGAGGGATACAGGTTGTGGAACGTGATTCAAATCTGCCTGTGGATATTATAATTAGTTCTGCAATTTGCCTAATATGGTATGATTCTGGAAACATTGGAAAGAAATCTACTGCTTCAGATGAAGCTTCTTCATGCTTACCTCTGTGCGTGGAGAATATTGCAACAAATGTTTTGACATTGCTAAGCTTTACTTTCAGTGCCTGCATTCTGGTAATTGTGATACTTACTTTGCTTATATTGTTTCTATTTTGAGCTTTCATGAATATAATGATAATTTGCACAGTACCAATGATTTTATTGAGTAGGCTAGAGAAGGTTTTGTTTTTCAAACATTGTAACCTTTCATAGCGGCTCCTGTTATCAATAAATTAGCTTTCCTGCTTGCCTTGTAGAAAAGAATTTCATCTTCAATTTAACATGGTATTTAGCACAAATGAAGACCTTGAAAGTGTTTGCAAAAGAAATCATTCCACATGACCTAATATTAGGTCAATCTTGGTTTGTTTTGAATTTATGATCATTATATGCTAGGCAAGTCGGGCTTAACTGATTGGTGAATGATTATTGGAGAAGGTATCTGCCTAATTGTTTCTTTTGAAAATTTGGGATTCAGTAATCGGGTTCTTATATGTTTATCGTGATAAGATGGATGGAAAACTGGGATATCAAATGAATATGATTGATTTAAATATTAAAGCTACTATTACTAGAGTATTTGTCAGTTACTGGTGCATTTCTAATGGCCTTGTACTTTTGTGATAATTGATTCTCCTTATTCTTTTCCAGGTCTTTGAGGGTGAAATGAACTTTATTTCTACCGTAATGGAATCCTCAGATGAGCTCTATGCGGCTGCAGCAAGCCTGGGACTAGATTTACAGCTATTTTGTTCCTATTCATCCGAGTTAACTGAAGAAATTATATTGAACTGCATTGGATATCCCATTAAATTGACTAGGGGCCTATACCATAAAATGCCTGAGTCAGAAACTCTTGCAGAGTCATTCCTTACCAAGTTTCCTTCGGTGAATCCACTGACAGCTCATGCTATGCTGTCTTCCATAGGCACACTTATAGAGTTCCTTCAGCTTTCTCATGAGCATAGAATCTCTGCAATCCAAAAATATTATGTTCCTAATGAAAGTATCAACCTGTTCAGTATTTTGTGCAAATATGGGGAGCGCGATGACTCAAAATCTATAATGACAGACTGCTCGTCTTCGGTATCTTCTGGTCCAGACTCAGATAAGTGTCGTTTGAATATTGATTCTGAAAGAAAACGACGAAAATGCATTTCTAATCCTGACAAAATTGACATAAATATGGATAAGTTGCATTCGGAGCCCTTGAACCAATTTACTGACAGCATCTTGGATACCTCTGGAGGGCCCAAGCCCCATGATTCTTGGAAGGATTATGAGATATTTGGAGACCATGCTAAGCCTAGCTCATCTTTGAATGATTTGTTTGATAGTAAACTGGACCTGGATTTTGACATGAAGATGAAACCTTCTAGACTCTCCAAGGTCTCTGATTGTCAGATCTTAGAAGGTCCTCAGATCTTAAACGAAATAAATGATCCCAATTTTTCTTTGAAAGATATATTGTTGGATCAAAATCAAGCATCTAAAATTGCTAGGATGAACAATTTGGATTGGCATAGCATCAGTAAGTCTAGCAATCTGCAAGAGGACTTTATAGGTGAAGTTATAGACTTCACTTGTAGTCCAGTATCAGGTAAGGAATTCTATTGTGTGTCTAAATCTTCATCCTTTCCTTTGGTGCCTGAGATGGAAAACAATTCCTTAGGGAAGTCTAAAATTGCAAGAAGATTGTCATTTGGTAAAAGCAGTCACCCTACTTTCCCAACAGCTACTGAGGTCAACTCTGGTTCACATGTATTTTCTGGTAAAGATCTGAAACAGAGTTTACAAGGAACTAATGACCATCCAGATACTGATTATAAAAGAGGCAAGTTGCCTTTGGAGCACCGCAAAAACTTCTTAGAGGAGGTTTCAGAACGGAGATTTGCAGATTCCAAAGGGGTGCCATTCCAAGAAGAAATGGCACATTACAGTGGAACCCCACTCTCAAATGCCATTCATTCAGCAAACCCACAACCAGGTTCACCCTGGACAATGGAATATCTAAACAGAATCAGGGAAAAGAGCAGATTGCGGCAGCATTCCCTTCCATGTGATACAGCTGCCCCATGCTTTGGGGTTTCAGGGAATACATCAAAAGTTGCTAAGAGAAGAAGTCCATCTATTCTTGAATTTTTCAAGTACCAAGGAGGCAGCACTCCTAGGAATTTACCAGAACAAAAGAAGCAAAAGCGATCTATACAATCATCAAGCTCTTTGAAGAACAAAATGCCTTCCACTTCATTTCTTCCTATATGGACTCCTATTGACAAGAGAGCGAGACAGGTGTGTATGAACTATCTTCTGTCATGTGTGTGCATGCTCAGTGTAGGTATATTCCCACTCACATCAAGCACACACATACTCATCCCTTGCACTATATTTATACATTTAGTTTCCTGCAGACTCTGGCTTTTGCAACTAACAAAAGTGGCAGCCAAACTAAGTTGGTGTGGAGTGATGGAAGTGCTCATGATCCAAGAAAAAAGTTTCGGAGTGAATAAATGGAGTAGGAACAACACTAGTGCAGTGTATAAGGAATCAGATCATTTTGAATGAAGTTACAGGTTGGTTCTTAGTCAGGACATAGTATTTAACTTTTGAATGAAGTTTCATGTCTGCAATAGTCGGTGTTAGCTTGTCAGAGTCACCTGTGACAGTTATTTGAAGTATATATCTAAATGACTCCTATAAGTGAGCTCCAAAATTACAACTTTTGCCCTGTTTATGCCAAATATATTGAACTGACTTGACTGTGGTTCGTAGTCATTTCTACGAGAGATTAGCAAACAGATTCATAGTTGACACTTGAAATGAATATTCTAGCAAGAAATAAATGTTCCGATTGGTTAGTGTATAGCATGCATCTTTATCTATCTGTCTTTCTTGATGTGTACTTGCACTTCAGCATGCCTGTGGCACTCAAACAAGTCTGTCAAAATCAGCTCCTTTTGCTGATAGTAATTGTAAACCTAAGATGCTTAGAACAGAATCAAAGGATAAGGACAAGGACTTCCATCTACACTAATTTATGTCTTTTTCAAGAGTTCAAGGTAAAAAAGAAGAAAAAAGATGGAAGAGATTACAAATTCGTATTCTTACAGTTATTAGATCTATAGATATCCTATCAATTAAATCACAAACTAATGTTGTTGATTGAAAAGTTCAGTGTTAAAGTTATGATGTGAAGATAATTGTGTTTGTGTATATTTTTGCTGTTGAAAAAACCAGAAATCTATTAACTTCACTTAAGATTGTTTTCGTGCATGGTATAGAGCCCTGGAATTGGTATTGGGTGCTTGGTTCCATATCCATATTTTTACAGCATTACACATCAATTTTTTTTTCTAGTTTTTTGCTTTTCCTACCAATATATGAGTTTAGTATGTTGCACTCATCAACATGATATAATTTTCTTAATCAAACTCTAGCATAATGATCTTACCTAGAATTATGCCACTTCATTCATGGAAAATTATAAAAATCAAGTTCCTGCATCTTTGCAAATTCTAGTTCTTCTTACCATTCTTGAGGTTTCTTACAGTCATTACAAGTTGTTGCCTTTCACCTTCCACCTCAGCAAATTTGAGACTTATTTCTGAATATCTCTCCTGCATTTCTTTCAGCTCAGTTTCCATACATTTATTTTTTTCCTTCAGTGTTGTCAATTGAGTTAACAGTTCAGTGTTGTCCTGATCTCTGGAATAGGAAGTGGGCGATTTCAGCCCTTTCTTAGAGCGCGTTTCGTCCTTCCTGTGAAAAGGGAAAAGGAGTAAAAAAGATAGGACCGTGATTAGAAGTGAATTTAAACTTCATAATAGCATATATCTCTAAATATACCAAACTGACATATACAGGTGGAACACGGATGGAAAGTTTTATAGATCTGAGCACAAAAGGAGTGAACTAATATACCTAATTAAATGCTTGTATCCATCAAATGGTGGTACTTCAACCTGTTCCATGATGCTCACTAGTTCTTTAATAATGATACTGAGATTGTTTTCTTTCAGCATAGCTGGACTCCCTGGAGTTTCCGGTGCCGCTTCCTTCCTTTTTGATTGGTCCTGTTGACATGGTAAACTTGTCAGTTTAAGTTGTATTTTGAACTGCATGGCAAAAAATATTAACTTACACCATTTTGTGAAGTCATATCTTGGAGGCATGTAGCAGTTTATGCATAGTGTTTATATACGAGACGTGCATAAGGTGTAATTATATTTTATGTCTGATTAAAGTCTAGTAGTTGAATAATCACCTTATGCAATCCCAATCTCGCTTTCAAACTTGATATAATTTGCGTATCTGAAATTGGAGCTTGATCGTTGTAATTCTTGATTTTTTTCTCTGTACTGGTTATTCGCTCTTCCTTCTTCTGTAGCTCATCCTTCAACTGAATTACCTGTTTTCTCAGGCTATCTTTCTCGAATTCTTCCCCAGTGAAGCTACTTTGCTGGACTCTTAGATTCTCAACTTCTGACTGCAAATTTCCTACCATCATCTCCTTTTCATCCTTCAAAGACTTCATTGAAATGAATTCTTTATGTGCTTTTTCTGCTTCCTTCTTTGCTAAAGCAAATTGCTTCTCCAAATCAGCCTTTTCTTTATTCCATCTTTGTATCAGAAAATCAGTTTCACCCACCGACAATATTTGTTCTGCATCACCTCTTAGCTTTGTGTATTTTTCTGCCTGAGTGGAATTATGCTTCTCCCTTTTAAAGTTCTCTATCTCAGTCCTCAGTGTTTGAATCTCCATTGAGAAAGCTTCTTGCTGGTCAGACTTATGATCTAATTCCAAAGACAGTTGCTCTATTTGGCTGGAAAGCGCTTCATTCTCATCCTTAATTAAACCAAACTCGTCTTTGGCTTTCTGCAGCTTTTCTTCCAGGGCCTTTTTCTGTATGCGCAGTTCATTTGCTTCAGTCATTGCTTTCATGGCCACCTTCTCGCTGTCATCAAATTTAGATGCCATTTCCACAGAAAGCCTTTTGAATTCTTCCTGCAGCCTCTCAGCTGTAACCGCATTTTTCCACCTTGTCTTTCTCAGTGACTCTTCTGCTCGAATAGCCCTCTGTTCCTGCTCCGTTTTGGCTCGTGTCACAGCATCCAGATCCTCTTCAAATTCTTGGGCCTGCTTCTCTAGTTCTTGCTTAAATTCCTTGACCTGACTTTCAAGTTCATTAATGGCTATCAAAGATTCTGAGTATTCTTCTGACTGCTGCTTAATTTTGTTCTCCAGTCTCTCTACTTGTGATTCAAGTTCCTCGACAGTGGCCAAAAGTTCCAAGCATTCACTCGTCTTCATTGATTCTTGCAGCTGGTTTTCCTCCAACTTTGAAGAAAGATACTGATTTTCTTGTTTTAAGGCCTCACTGTCCTCAGTGAGTTTTTTTGCATGCATCTCTAGCTCCTCTGAATGTTTTCTGTAAAACTCTATTTCACCACTTTGGTCTATGATTTTTTGCTGCAACATATCTACCTCTTTTTCATTATTTTGGATCTTGGCTTCAAGTTCTAATAGGTATTCATCCTCTCTCATATTTCCTTCGTTATTCGTTTCTTGAACCTGTTCAAGAAATTTACTTGTTTCTTCTATCTTGCTGGAGAGAGCAGATATTTCCCTGTTTTTCTCCTCCAACAATTCATTGAGATCGTTCACTGCAAGAATCAACTCAGAGTTTGAATCTTGTGTCTTCTGCAGTTGCAACCGAAATTTGGCATTAATTTCTTTTTGATGATTGAGCTCTTGTCTAATTTCTTCTTGCACAACCCTTAAATGCTCATTCTCAGATTGCAGTTCTTTTTCAACTTCTGCCACAGCAATAGAGTTCTGTCTCCTGAGTTGTTCACATTCTGTTTTCAGTTCATCTCTTTCTTTAATCAGGCCAGCAATTTGTTTTGTCTGATCCTGCACTCGTTTGCTCTCCTTCACAGTCTGTTTCCGAAGAGTTTGTAATTCTAGTTCTGATACTTCCACCTGTCTCATCATAATAGCCAATTCATTTTTGAGATGAGAAACTGATCCATCTGAAGCATCTTGTATGTCTCTTGGAAGGTTATCTTCAAGGCTGTTTGTGGAGTCGACTAAACTTACATCGGAAACTGAACCAACTGACCAGTCTGTGTTTGATCTCCGGTGTGAGTGTTTTTTGGTTGAAATGGCATCCCGAGGAGGCATAGAGTTTTGTCTGACAGGTGACTGGATGCTTGCAGGGTCCTGTTGATTATTCTGCTCTGAATCGCTGTCCCAGATTGATGCCAATCTAGTACCAGAGCCAGTGGATGCTCGGAGGTTGCATATTTTGTTGGCATTCTGAGATGCACATATATTCATATTCCCATCCTGCAAAAACAATTAAGGAACAATTAGAATCACAACCTTTCAGGATAGGCAATGTGCTTCTCTATTTTGTACAATTAAATTTGTTTGGAAATCTAGTTTAACCTTCAAAATTGTGCTAAAATAAAAATTTTCTATGTAAATGATAGGAGACAATACTTCTTCAAAATTTTGTTTCACTCCGCCTGTATTGTAATTGCTTTCTCCATTCTTCAAGCTAGGGGTATTATCTCCATTTCCTTCAGTGGCTCTGAGATAACAATTTAGATTTTGTAAATGCCAACTGAAATGAATCAATTAAAAGAACAATAATAAAATATCAAAAGTAAGTTTGCCGGAATGTTCATGTTCAATGTCACCTTTGATCAGTGGCTCCATGGATCTTCTCAACTGTCACCTGTCTCAACAAATAATTTACTATAAATGGATTATTGCAGGTATTTACAAAACAGAAGTTCAAAAAATAAAAGAGCAAACTCGGAGAGACTCAACTTCTGGGAAAGCATTGAACTAATAAGTGTAATGGAGTGTGTGCAGACACACGAAATGAGAATGGAAGAGACAACTAACATGTAAAATTGCACCAGAATTTGCAAACTTAAGGGGCAGAGATACAGTCAATGGTTCTGTTTCCGCCGCAAAATCTGCAAAATCAATTGAAGCTTCACCGAGAAAACCTGATTTTGACGATCCCTACAACAACCACAAGAATTTAGAAACGCCGACAAAGATTCACTCAAGAAAGGAGAAACAACTGAAGAAACAGAGATGACAGTATAACATACAGTTGAAACAACGAAATGGTAGATTTTCTCATAGATTTTTCCTGTTTTAGAATCTTTTATGAGTTTAACTGTTACATAGATTGGATTTTCCCATAAACAAGTTCCATCCTGAACAGCAACTTTCTCCAGTTTAAAAGCTGTCTTTCCAACATCCTCGGGTACCAAAGATATCATCACAGCTGATTTTTTCAATCGCGGCACCTGCAAATTAATAAACAGCAAGACCAGGTGAGATCTTGTACCCATCAAAGCTTTAAATCACTTGATCTCATTCAAATTTGGACTTCTAACAATTTTTTAGCATAAACTTAGAAGAAACCCATTACAAATTCAGCAACATAGAAAATGATGGTTAACTTTTTGCATTGTGAAATTCATAGTCATACCTGAGTTGCTTGAAACTGCAATTTGAAAACAGCTTTGATTTTGTTCTGGTCCTTCCTCCATGACTTGAACATTTTTTGGGTTCGGATAAAAGCTTCTGATTTTTGTCAGTGAATCTTTGTTACAAGTCTCCACTCACCTCATTGGGATTGTGGAAAATGATAATGCCGCTTGTTTGGAACTTTTTGCAGCAAAAATTTAGAGGTGGGATGAGTAAGACAGAAACGATTAGTTTAATTTTGTTTACA
>WYDK02000086.1:616319-628454 GCA_009867345.2 Toxicodendron radicans
ACCACCTTTCCCTTTTCTCTCATTTCCTTTGTTTGCTTTGTTATTTCAACTGTTTTGCACTTTGCGACTCAGCTTGTTAGGTATCCCTGACATGTCTTTAATACTTGCTGTGTTAGATTCTGAAATGGGTAGGAGTTTGAGTTTTAAAGAGCACAGAAAAGCACACTATGATGAATTTCTGAAAGTAAAAGAACTCCGGCGTAATGGTTCTGTGATTGATGATGAAGAAGAGGATGAGGGTGAGAAGCACATTGATGGAAGATCTGCTTCATCTTCATCATTAAGTGCTGGTGTGAAGTGTATAGACATTGACAGGGAGACTGCAAATCCGCCCGGACAAACATCAGCACCACCAGCTAATGGACCTTAGTCCATCTGGCCAATGTGAGATGTAATGCTGACTATTTTGGCATTTTTGCTTACAATATATCCCCGTGTATGTTAACTAACAATGAAGTACGTGACTCTCCGTTTCATCTTCGCATTTCCCTCTATTTTGCTTGGAAATAGTGTTTTCATATTATGGCAGGGTCGTGGTAAAATCCTCCACCACCGGACACTAGTTGCTTACAGCTACCAAATAAACAAATGTAATATTAAATTCTTGCACCATGATTTCTCTGATGGGTTTCCTTCGCTGCTTTAAGAATTCTTTTCACTGGAAGATTGAACTTTGTTTGATAATCTTATTGCGTCTAAGTGCCCATATCTAAAACAAATGGATCCTCTGTAAATCATCCAGATGAGACTTTTGTTTGTTTGTTTGTTTCTTTGATTTTTTTTCCTTGTTCCTTATGGTTGTGGGTCAAACATAAATTGTGAACGAATAACCTCCAATTTCATCACTCAGGATAAAGCCGTCGATATAAATTAAACTAAAAGCCAGAAACTGCAAACACGAACAGAACAGAGAAGAAAGTCTCCAAATGGCCACACAAAACACATCAATGTCGGCTCTAGCCTCTCAAATATGCAACCAAATAGCCTTAATCTTCTCCAAGCCCACCGGCCCACACCCTCCACCACTAGATCTCATGGTGGCCGAACTGACCAACATGGCCACTCGAAACGGCCGTGTCTTCCTCTACGGAGTAGGTCGGGAAGGCCTCATGCTTAAAGCACTATGCATGCGCTTAGCTCACCTGGGTCTCTCTGCCCACTTCGTTTTCGACATGACTACTCCCCCTATCTCCACCTCTGACCTCCTTATCGCCTCTGCTGGGCCCGGAGGATTCTCCACCGTTGATGCCATATGCTCCGTGGCACGATCCCATGGTGCCAGAGTTTTGCTGCTGACAGCTCAGCCTGAGAGTGGATCGTGTGTGAAACATGCTAGTGTTGTGGGTTATGTGGCTGCGCAAACAATGGCAGATGATGAAAATGATGGTGGTGAAGAAGGAAGAGAGAAATCTCGGCCATTGATGCCGATGGGCAGTGTGTATGAAGGAGCCATGTTTGTGTTGTTTGAGATGGTGGTGTATAAGTTGGGTGAAGTGTTGGGACAAAGCCCAGAGACCGTCCGATCTCGCCATACCAATCTGGAATGAGCGTCTCGTCTTTATTACCCATAGTTAATCACCGTTGCTGTACTGAATAGTTTGATAGTTGTCCAGTTTGGGCTTGGCTTTTTCACCAAGTTTTCTACTGTAATTTCCTTTCAATGTAATTTGATTTCTGCTCAACAAAAACCACAACCATTGAGGAACCCAACTGGTTAATAATTAATTAACATGCATGCTTTACATCTTCTCCTTGGCTCTTGGAAGTAGTAATACTCAGGATAGTCTTTTTGGCAAACAATAAACAATATCAGTAGGAGTAGGAGTAGCAGTCCCAATGGATATATAGCTAGAATTACACTACTCTTAAGTGATAGAACCAAGGCATATATATCTTACAAGAAATCAACAGCATTTGAATTCAGATAAAACAGGAGAAAACATAGGGAAAATTCTATTAATAAATGAAATAGAGTCTTCCCTCCTTGTACAATTTCTTAGGACCTTTGATATAATTTTTTTTTTCTAAATCCAGCAAGTAATTAATTAATGGGAAGAAGTAACAGCGATGTGCGGTGGTAACAATTAATGCAGTGATCTGAATAGGCCCATCAAAACACAACCATAGCTGATACGCCCGGCAGAGCCAGTGACGCTAAATTGTGGAGTATTATATTTTTGTTTGCGGGTTCAAGAGAGCAGAGAGGTTGAAAGAGGGTTTTTAGAGTGCTTTGCCTTCCACGACCAAATTTGGAGTGAAGACAATTAGCTTTTAGGGGTGTAATTGTCATAATTTCAAAAGATTTCAGTATAAAGTTCAGTTTTTAATCCTTATGGGTCCACTAAATATTTTTGTCAAACCTCAAGGATAAAACTGATTTAAGTCCTCCTGTCTCAGAATTCTTGTGGGTAAGCTGATCCAACTTATCCAAAAAAAAAGCACAATCTGGAAAATGAAATGGATGGAAAAGTAATTACACGTCACCAACAACAACAAAAAAATCAAACCTTTAACAAGATAAAAGAACAGTCAGCATCTCATAAATCTCTGAAAGATTTTTTTATTTTATTTTATTTAATTTAATTATTTATTCGGTATTAATTTCGTCATCTATTAAAGAGAGTATTTCTTCGGGGTTCCCATTCCCAAAAATATCTTCCAAATCTTCAAATATTGGTCTATAAGACCCCCAGATATTTTCACTCCCTTCATCTAGAATCCATACCCGCACAGTATTGGAAAATTTATGTACTCGCTGCTAGGTGATAGCCGAAGCAAGCGCGTGCGCGTGATACAAATATAATACAATCTAGAAAGTGACCCAAGGACCATACTTCTTCCTAACCTAATGTGTCCCTATAAAAGGACGATTGAGCACATTACATTCTGTCTTCAATTTTACTATTTGTTCTTCTTATTATTCTTTTTTTTTTTTTTTTTTTAAAGGAGGGACAAAAAATATAGGAGAAAAAATATTTCATGGTAAAAATTATTTTATTTGGTTTTTTGAAAAAAAAATTCTTATTACTATAAATAACCCCAATAGGTTGTTCTGACGATCTCATAGATATCTTAGGTTTACATTATTGTGATTTACTTAGTTCTTTGAACTTATATGATGTTTAATGGATCTCAGGATTAGTAAAAAGAAAAAAAATATATTAGATAAAAAGACACACCATATTATAGTAATTAATTTTTTAAATCACTTGTAATAGTATTTCTAGTGATACAAAGACATATCAATAACTAGATTTAACATGATAAATGATTTAGTTGAGGTGCACGTAAATTAGTCTAGATATTATATTTAAAAAAAAAATTGATGAATTTTAAATTAATTTTCTTGTTGTTAGATTTCTCTTAAAATATTAAAATTTAATGAAATATAGTTTTTCAAATCCAAAAAATATGATTTTTTTTCTCTATTAAACTCTTGGAGCTTATATATTTTTTTTTCTGATTAATACTATATATACATTATTTCTCATATATTATTATGTGAAAAAAAAAAAGATTATACAAAATTTTATTTTTCATTAAAAATTAATTAATTATTTTTTATCACAAATAACGTAAGAAAAATAATATTGAAGTTAATGATGTATTTGTAATATTATATTGTTTCTTTAATAATGGGAATATACAGGTCCACGTGGTGAAGAGAACTAGCGAGTATGTTTTAAATTCCACCCCACAAGTGCTTTATCAAAGCTTTATGAAAGAGAAATCACGTTATTACAATTCTATAAAGAAAAACCCTGGAATGTCATAGAAGTAGAACACCAAACGAGAATCACAACGAGAGCACCGATAAACCCATCTGCTTTCCAGCCACCCAGAGCAGGCTTATTCCGGTGGCATGGACAAAACAAACGTGCCAAGTGATAGCCGTTCTGGGCCGTGGACAGATGAGAAACACGTCAAATTCTTGAACTCCATGGAGGCTTCATTCGTTCGAACTATGTTTGAAAATAACACTCATAATTTTCTCCGTCTCGACCGCTACATGCCAGATACCTCAGACTCAACCCTGGATTTGAAAAATCATCGCAGAAAAAAGCAGGTCACAACAGGTAAAAATGCTTATAGTTTGATCTCTTTTTCTTCCAAAATGGGTTGTTCTTTACCTTTACAACTCCCCCATATGATTGATTATGATCAATATAGATTTTCTTTTCATCGATCGTCATTAATTTTGCTGATGAAGCTCTTCATATTCATTTTTGGATTTCAAGTTTCTAATTTGAAGTTGTTAACAAGTTTTAGGGATGTAAAATTTTGTTTAGTTATCCTTAATCACTCTTAGCTAGAGAGATTGTTTGTTTTATCCAATATTAATTGAAGTACTCCATTTACAATTATCTCTTAATTTGTTCACTTTGTTTGGTAAAACATCATCAAAAAATTTGACCAGTAATGTGTAATGTTAATAATAAACGTATAGCACATGTTAAGTTAAGAGTTGGCGTCCAAAACTAGACTTGAAAAGATGTAAAATGCCGAATCAGCCTTGAGATATTTATAGAAGAGTATCTTCTCTTTTTAATTGTTTTTTCCACCGGAATCCTATCTCCACTTTATCATTTAGTCATTTCATTCGATTAGTATTATTTATTCTTTGGTGGGATTTCTTATATGTTTTGGTTCATCTCAGTGGATAATATCATTGGTCCAAGAGCAGCAGGATCGTACAGCAGAATTGACAAGAGAACAAGGAGACACTCATATCAACCTCACACTTCTTCACAAGATCAGGTTTGGGATACTAACTATCTGGATATATCATATATATACAGTATTACATGGCGATTTTTAACCTTGGGATGAAGATGAAGTGAACAAAAATGACTGCAGCTAACTTCCAAGACCCATTATACATTACAACTACATTAATATCTCAACTTTATAATGGCAAGTACTCGTATTGAATGTGAAAGTAAATTTTCTTTTCCTTTATGACCGTCCAAGTAAATAGAAAGTAAGTAGCTAGTTAGGTCGATGTTTGATCATGAAACTAAACAATATGTGTTCCCTCAGGTGGTCCCGCAGCTTGGAAACAGAGGAGATGACGAAGACCAGACTGGGTCCTCAAATGTATACCTGGCGCCTTCAAACTGAGAAAGATATCTAGGGTTCTGATGATGATGGATCGATTCATTTCTTTATTCTTTTGCTTTTGCTTTGCTTTTAAGTTTGAGTGTGGTTATGGTGAAGTCGCTGTAGTTTAGTTGTTGTAGTAAATCAAGTGAACATGAAGAGATGCACTTAAAGCTAGGTGGCTGCGTTTTCATGTGAAACTTGCACGATTATTGGCCAAACCCAAACCCCGATAATGTCTGTGTTGTGTGGTTAGGTTTATTGCCTAAATCCAATTGGGTTATGTATTATATTAATAATGCATTTTCAGATATTTTATGGGTTTGTGTAGTACTTGCAATGTTTTGATTGCCATTAATTTTAAAACGAAAGATGACGGGTTAATCGGTCGAGATAGAAAAGAGGAAATGGTTGGGTTGGCGACATGGACAAAAAAAGGTTGATTGATTTCAGTCTTCTCTGATCTCTTCGCCAGGCCAAACCTTATCTTTTAATAAGATAAGAATTTTATCTTTTAATGATAAAATAATGCATGGGTGTCATCATTCATCAGTCATGCATGCATTTATGCATCACATATCTAGTTCAACCAGCGTGAGGAAGAGACATTATATTATATTTTATGTGTTCGTAAACACCTGGTAATGTCATGATGCATGAAATGTTTCCGAGTTAAGTGGACATATTAGGAGAGTTAACGACTTCTTTTCACTCAAATAATGATGTAATGACACTTTTTTCAAACATAAACTTTTAAAATACTATTTTATTATTCAAATTTATATTATGATGATTAATAGAGAACAAATTTAGTTCAAGTTGTTAAAGCTTTTGAAGATAAGAGATTGATGAGTCTTTTGATGATATAATGTTGGATTTTGGTGGTTGAAATTAATCTGAATATGACTTAGGAGAGGTGGTTACATAAACTCTAATCATTCGATTGTCGGTGATTGATGGGGTCGGTGAAAGTAGGGTTTGAAGAGTTTTGGTGAGTGATGATCAGAGAAGATAATTGTGGTGATGTGGGGTTGCAATGATGCCGGATTTGAAAACAGAATATAAATTTGGATAATAATGTGGTATTTTAAAAATCTGTAGATAAGAAAGTGTCATTAAACCATTATTTTTTTTATTATATGTGAGTGAAATACATATGTACCCTTGAGATACCCCCAACTTTTAACAAAAATTGAATTACTAATCTGTCCCAAATTTTATTAACAAATGAGTAACCTTCAGATTATGAAAATTTGACACACATCAAATTACTATTGTGTCCATGTATGTGGTGTGTATTAAGTTGATATTTGTATTGCATTTACTTTGTTAATTTAAACGCAATAACAATTAAGATTGCAAAATCACAATGCATTTTAGTCACCCTAAACCCAATAAAATTTGGAAATGTTTTGCAATTTTCATAATTTGAAGGTTACTCGTTTGTTAAAAAAAATTGGGACAGATTAATAATACAATTTTTGTTAAAAGTTAGGGGTATCCGAGTAATTTTATTATTAAAATAGGGGTACATATGTATTTCGCTCACATATAATAATAATTAAAAAAATTCAGTTAAACAATCAGGGGTATTTTCATCTTCACAGTTAAAATATTTGTTTTTAACGAAATCAGTTAACAAAATTTGTGCTTTGGGTGATCAAAAGGCTCTTAAAAGGTTGATGGGTATGAATTTGTCAATGAGCCATTTTTTGGGTGGGAACATGTCGTTATCTTGACTTTAATGGGTTGTCAGGCAGTAAATGGTATGTGTAAAAGAGTTAGTTTTTTCTCACCCAAATAATGACTTAATGACATTTTCCTACTCACATATTTTTAAAATACAAAAATTTCCACAAAAAAATATACTTTTCGATTTGGCCGTAAACATAGAACAAACTAGGTCTATGTTGTTGGAGCTTTTGAAGAGAGTAGGCCGGTGAGTCTTTTGATAATGGAAAATTGGATTTTGGTAGTCATAATTGGTCAGAATTTGACTTGAAAGGGATGATTGTGCAAACCATAATCGCTCAATTGTCAATGATTGATGGGTCAATGAAAGTAAGGTTTTAAGAGTTTTGATGAATGATGATCGGAGAAAAAAATTGTGGTGGCAACGATGCTGAAATTGGTCGATGATTGGCAGAGTCGGCAGGAAAGTGTTATTAAAAGTGTCATTTGGGATGAAAAATTGATATTTTAAAAGTTTATAGGTAAAAAAATGTCATTAAATAAAATATTAATAATATGCATAATTGTACGGTTCAAAATACAGTCTGTTTATAACTTATATAATTGATACGTGTCATTTATACAAGTATAAACTAAGTTATAGGAATTGGAGTGAGATGAATGAAAATTAAAAATGAATTAACCAAATAAAAAAAGATGAAATGGGCATAAATTTGTGAATAGAATTAGATAAACTGGCATAAAAGTTTATCTTAAATTCACCATTAATTATTAGTTTTTTAAATAAATTGGTTCGTCACTAGAATAGACATCATTTTGTCTTTCAATTCAGGTGAAGCTTTTGAAAATTGACTATTGGATGTGACTTGTCCTTAGTCCTTAGTCCTTACCATTGAAAGAAATAAGACAAATCAAAGCCCAAAAAGTAACACAAATATACCAACCTTTTTGGGCTAAGCTCCTTCTAACCCATATAGCCCAACCCAACTAAACAATCTTAGACCTCCCTCTACTAAAAACATTCAACCATGGACTGTTTTACTTTAAAGGTTATCATCGTTTAGATGAAACAAGTTTCTTAAATTTTACTTAAAGGATACAAGTTTCAAAAACAACAAATAAGAGACAATTCGCTATAGGGTTTAGGGTAAACGGCTCAAATTTTACTTAAAGGTACCCTACATTGTTCTCAAAAATTACTAATACACCCCTTCTATTCACACAAAAAAAAAATGACAAATACACTCCAACTGCTCACAAAAAATTATAAATACACCCCAATAGTAACACATATACTTACAAAATAGCCCCCACTGTTTGTTGAAATTTCAGTTAAGTCTTGGTTCTTAAACCGGTTCCAACCCAGGTACTGTTCCAATTCTTGAAGTGGTAGAATCGGTATCGGAACATCATAGTACATGTTTCACCATTTTCGGAACCGAAATCGACACCCCGGATACTTATCGATTTCGGTTCTACCCTAAAAATTTACACACCCCTAATAATACATGGTTAAATACTAAAATTAAGGTGTTTAAAAAGTTATTAATGTAATTTGGTCAAAAGGAAATTTTAAAAAATATATGAAAGAAAAAAAAATAACTATAAAAAGATGAAAAACCATATGCCATTTTTAAAAATTTTAATATTTTTTGGAAGTTTTTTGGTTTTTATTTCTCTAATGTATTTAAATTTGTATATATTTTGAAGGTATTTATGTCTTTATGTAATTGTATAGTCAATATAACGGTCAAAGTCAATAAGTAAAGTGATGTGAAAGAAAATGAATGGAAGAATCAATACAAAAAGTCAAACTCATTATATTCACTATTCTATTCATTTTCTGTCACATCACTTTATTTAAAAATTTTTGAAAGTTTTATTTGTACATGTAATATTACCCTTAGATTACGTTTGATTCTGACAATGTTTTATTACCAAAAAGATAAGATTACCAGTGAGATAGATAACTTTGTAGATTAATGAATATAATTATTATTGTATTTGATTCATGTATAAACAACTAATGTGTTTGGTTGATAGTAATTATAAAATACTTAGATATTATTTTACTTAAATGCTCTTTACAAGATTAGTGTAATAATAATAATAATATGCAAAACAATAATAAGCCAAAGACATTTGTTAATTGTCATTTGATATTAATTTGTGCTCGAAATTTTTATTAAAGATAAAATTGAAACAAAAATAACATTATTATGATAATCTTAAAATATAATTATGTGAATGGCTAATCACATAACCTAATAACCCCATATCGTCTCTTATATTATTTAAATAATAAAAAAATATCAAAATATTTTATTTCTTATTAACTCAAAAAAAAAGATAATAACGGAATTAAAAGATAATCGTATGCAGGTAATGACGTTTTCGGTTTATGGTAATAATGTCATTTGGATGTATTTTTATATCAAGCGTGCTGAGCACGCCAAGTAAAGGGCCCAGTCCCGATTACTCATATGATCCAATAATATTAAATTGATAAGAGGACCCAACAACCTCTAAGCAATACATTTCTCACTTTGTACTTGCGTGTAGTCTCTGTACCAAAACCCGCAAAAAGTTGAGATCAAGATTCTCAAACACAGCACTGCTCTGCTCTCTAGCTCTTAGCAACATTTACACAAACACATTACACGCACACACAAGAACATGTTCACAGTCTTTCAAACTTACAAGAATTTGATTCTACAGGCTGTACTTTCTCTTTCCCTTTCTTTACTTATCACTTACCTCAAAATCCCCGTTCTTTTCTTGCAAGGTCTTTTCACTTATGTTCACCCTGAAAATGTTGGCAACAACAATTCTCAACAGGGTGTTAGAGCTGCCATTCGAAGGCCCTCAAGCTCCGATTCAGGTTCTGGCCTTGATGGGTACCAGACATTATCGTCTAAAACAAACGCTGAGCTCAAGAAGAGGAGTAAAGCCAAAGAAAAGTTTGAATTCGATGAAAATAATGCTCAGATCTTTAGATTGAAACTCGATGAAGGTCATCTTCAAACTCGGATATATTTTAAGGAGTATAATAATTCGTTTATTTACTCATTTGTTGGATTGTCTTGTTTGTTGCTTTACTTATATTTGGATGGGAATCAAGATTCTGGGGTTTTGGCTAATGGGGTTTTCGTTGTTATTTTTCTGGGGTTTGTTAGTTTCTCCAAAGTGTTTACATCGTTAGTAAAGTTGTCGTTTGAGAAATCTGCATCGAAGAGGTCAGAGAGGCAGCTGAGTTTGATTGTTGGGTTTCTGGGGTTTGTTTTAGGTCTCATGATTTGTTCTGGGATTGTTCCTAAAGTTTTGGATTTTGATTTTGGTTCCATTGATGGGTTTGGGAAGATTTTTCTTGCCGTTTTAATGGGCTGCATTGCGGGTGTTCTTTATATGCCTGCAGGAAAGAGTGCCAGGTCACTTTGGCTTGGAACTGATCAGCTTCGATGTAATTTGCCTATAATTTATTGTGGATGGTTTGCTAGAATGATTCTATATGCTAACTATTTGTTGATTGTGTCTACGGCTTTGCTTTGGATTAATCCATTAGCTGAAATTCTTATCAAGAGGAGGATTAATGATAGTAAAGGAGCAAATGCAATTAGTAGTATCGGAGATGCGGAGAATTTGGTTGGGAATGTAGGTTTTTCTCAGGAAGATTTTAACAAGCTTAGGAATTGGTTGTTGTTGTTTTCGGGTATCATTCAAATTGTAGCTTTACGTCCAAACTTGCAGATGTATTTGAATGAAGCAGTTTTGTCTTGGTACCAAAGATTGCATGCTAGCAAGGTCCCAGATTTGGATTTCAGTAGGGCTAAGGTTTTCTTGCACAATCACTACTTGTGTCTTGTGGTTCTGCAGTTTTTTGCACCAGCAATCCTGGTACTTCTCTTTCTTGGCATGTCTCAAATTGATGGTAGCTCATTAAAAAATTTCAGATGGGTTTGTGATTTAGTTTCTTGCTCCGCATTTGTCAAAGAAGTAGGTTTATTTATGGCTTGGTGGGTTGTCTTTGTTTGGGCCATTTACACTTCCATAAGCCTTTTGCTGTATCGTCGTGGCATTTTATACGTTTCTTAACGAATTTGACCTTTTGTATTTCCCTAAATATTTGGCCATTGTATTTTTGTCAAATTTTGAGAAAGCGTGTTTGTGCTTCCAAATTCTTATGGATTCCTATATTTTTAATTGATGCCCTGCAAGCAGTAGGGCAACACAATTTACTTTTGGATATGATGAAGTTCATTTGCATTTAAAATATTCTGTAGTGACAACATTAACTTGGTTAGGTCTTATATTGAAGTTTCATGCTTAGCATTACTGAATTATATTTCTTCTGTTGTTTGACTCGAGTATTTTTTATGTGGTTTGGAGATGGAAGATCATTGAACTTTTTTCAAGATATGAGCTTCTAGCATTTTATCATGATATGAAGTTTCATGAAGTAAGTCCTTGTTTTCCTACCTGGAAGAGTTCACTTGATTTGCAGGATATATACCCTATTAAGTTCAGTATAGCCATGCAGAGGCTTTGGATGAGTTCACAATTACAGAATAAAGGGTTGTTGCTTTCTAGGTGCTACACTTAGGAGCTTGCTAGAGTTTTGCTAGTTGATCTTGTTTGGATGTAGTCATTTGCCACTTTTCAGAGATAGGGTTCTAATTTATCATCTATTATATTGTTGCTGATTCCTTTATTTTTATTATCATCCTCTTGCTTCTTGATTTGCCAAGTGAATGTCATTATTCATATCGGTAGAAAATTAGGGTAAGTTATTGAACATTAAGAATCTCATTATTAGTTCTCTAGGTCTAGTGTCCACAGGCCATTTGAACCCTACTCCTGCTCCCTTAGCATATTACCAAAAACATTTCTAATTTCCTTTCTTTGATTTCTAAGAAGAATTAGTAACTGATCTCCACTTCAGAGATAACTCGAGTCCATGTAACTGGAGATAAGCTGAAAGAACAGAATGAAATCTTCTGATCTCCACTGCATTCTAAGTTGGAGGTGGGTTCCATAACTGCATTCTGATCTCCACCATTTCAGTTTCCTATCTGCCACCAGATTCTTACTTTCTATCCAATTTTCTTTGATAAGTAGTTTCATTCTAGTGGATCCAAGAACCATTTTTCATTCGAACCAATAAATTTGTGATTCCAAATGACATGACTTTTGACATTATCGTCTTCAGATTCTTGAATGTATCTTCAACAAGGTTTTACTAAAGAGGAAAGCTTACAGAGCTCTATTATACTGTTTGGCAAAGCATATGAAAATTAACTTATAAGTAGTTAGTGCTTATAAGCTAATTTGAGCTTATAAGCATTT
>WYDK02000086.1:641190-652438 GCA_009867345.2 Toxicodendron radicans
TATACTTTTTTTTTTTTTTTTCTGATGATTAATTGGGACGCAACAGCTAGCAAGGCTTTTTCTTTTTCTTTTTTATTTTTTGGCATGAATATGACCATATGGTGGTAGAAGAAATGACTGTAATTGGGCTTATTCACTCAAGCTTTAAAGTGAAGCATCGAATTAGGTGTCCTGTGCATTTATGTTGTATTTCTGATGTTTCCAACGGTAAAGTTTCTATCTTAGAACAATATTGGACGTGTTGGTCACTAATTAAATTGAAGCATGTATAATCTAGAAGGATCGATCGGAAAGAATAATAGAATATATTGAATGTAATTAACTACCTCACGGAACTTCTCTTGATAAGATTGATGATATTATATATATATATATATAGAGAGAGAGAGAGTAAACGACATATACCCACCCAAGGTTTGGCCAATCTACAAGTTCCCACCTATGGCTTTATAAATTTTAGATTATCACCTTTAAATTAATATTGTTAATGAATTTCGACTTGCAAAAGGTGATACTACTATACTATCCTTGACTTTTGATTACACCGCTACCCAGGCACCATCACTATCGTCATCCAACCACCACCACCACCACCACCACCCATAACCACATGTAAACACCATCACGACCCCAAAGTCACCACCCATCACCATTCCACCCATCCACCACCATTGCAATCCCTTTAAACCCCAAAGTCAGCCTCGTCACCATCAAACAACCACCCCCAAATCACTCACAAATTCAACTACAAACCACCACAAACCCATCCAAAAACAACCATAAACCGAGTCACAAACTCAGCCAAAAACCACCACCAGCTCTGACAGACTGAGATCGCACCAATTTGGTGCAATATCGTGATAGGAGTGCGACTTCGGCAAATGAACAATGATTGCGAGTAGGAAACGATGACTGGTGCGACCTAAGATGGTAAGGTGTGTCAAGGGAGAAGAGAGGAACTTGATGGTGGTGGTGGACGGCAGAGTTAGCGCAAACGCAACAAACTCAAGCGCACGTCGTGATGGAAAGATGTAGTCAAGAAAGGTGGAAACAACAACTATTATGCTGGTGAAGATGATGGTGGATTCAGCCATTCAGGTGGCTCAATCGACACTGGAAACAACCCAAATCAGGCCTAAGAACAGTGGTCGAGCAAAGCTGTGGGTTGCACAAACAATGCCAAAACGGTGGAAGATCAGTCCGAAAACGAACAAATCAGGCTTGGGAAAGGTGCAATTGGTGATGGGCAGATGATTTCTGTCGATTTTGGTGCAAAATCCGATAGAAATCCGGGAGAGAAAGGTGGGAGAGAGAGGTGTGGGACGGCTATTGTGCTGACCATTTTACCCTTTATCCATTAAATTAAATAATTTTCTGTTAATTTAAAGGTGAAAATCTGGAATTTATAAAATCATGGGTGGAAACTTGTAAATTCATCTGACCTTGGGTGGGTAAATGTCGTTTATATATATATACGTGCGTGGCACCGTTTCTGATGATACCTTTATGAACAAAAAACTTCGTTAAATCAAGTAAATGTTCTTATGTAAACTTTTCCAGTTGAAAAGGTAGAAGGGAGAGAAATAAAAAAGGTGCAATTAACCCAGAAATCAATCATAAATCACACTGTACAAATGATTATGAATGAACAAAAACAACAGTTAAATTAGGCAACCTGTCTTCGTTTGCCCACATAGGAACAATATTTCTCTAGATTTGAATTTGCTTTTTTCTCTCTGAAGCCAATAATCTTGATTGATTCCCATTAACTGGAAATTCTATTACCCTTGATGAAGAATAAATTAAGTAATTAATTTCTGGCAATTTCGCCAAAATAAATCGATTCAAGTGTTTGACTCTTCCAATCTAACTTTACGAGCTATCGCTGTTCATGAACAGTATAGGAATGAATGCACTAATGACTCCCCAGCCAATAGATCAATGGGTGGCTTTATTGCCTGCTATCTCATGTCGTCGTTTTGTAGGTTTACTTCAAACTCTTAGATAAATTCCTTCGTTTTTACCAGAAAGTTTCAGTCATGCCCACATGATTTAATTACATAAAAGGAGAGATTGCACTAATTGACATAAATAAAACGAAACTAAGCCTTAAAAATATGCTAGACGATACCATTTACAGCCCATACACCAATAAGATAACAAAATAGCGATTCCTTTTTGCCTCTTATGAATTAATAAACTACAGTCTACAGGTTTCCAAGCTTAATGATAAGGGTTTTTTTTTTTTTTTTTTTTTTTTTAAATTCTGTTTTTCAAATGTAAGAAAGCATGTGTATGGAGAGGAGCACCTTAAAAGCTGAATTCCATTTGTCCAAGGATATTATATAAAAGCAGAAAAAGTAGTATTCTTCATTCTCATTCTGCCAGTAACGTGAAGACGTGTTGGATTACACACAGCGATATGTGTATTTTTATAGTGCTTTAAGCATTTTAGGGGGATCTCTTAAACACAAACTCTGCAACACCCATCTCCCTAGGCCTTCTTTCAACATTTAAATTTGGAAAAAGGCAACTCCGTTTAAATACTTATTACACATGTCCTTTCCATAAATAGATATGTGAAGAATTTTCGAATCTTTGAGCTTCTAACCCAAGCTCTTTGTTTGTGTCTATAAAAGCTCTTCATTGTCACACACACTTAATCATCTCTCACTTCTATAATTGAAATCTCTCTAGCTATCTCTTAACTTCTCCTATAGAGTTCTGTTTTAATGTCAAGAATGTCGGAGCCACTGGCTGTGGGGAGAGTGGTGGGTGATGTTGTGGACATTTTCACCCCAAGTGTGAAGATGACTATAACTTATAGCTCCAATAAGCAAGTTGCTAATGGTTATGAGCTTATGCCTGCTGTCATTGCTGCTAAACCTCGGGTTGAGATTGGTGGCGAGGACATGAGAGCCGCCTACACATTGGTAAATCTTAGTTTTTATATTTTACTACTTTGACTACATAATTATAATGCTAATTCTAGTACTAACGAACGGTTGCTTTTCTTTGTGTCCTCTTTTTTATTGAATAGATCATGACTGATCCTGATGCTCCAAGCCCTAGTGATCCATACCTGAGAGAGCATCTCCATTGGTTTGTATTATCAGACGAACCCTCATTATATGTTGTTTAATTTCATTGTACATTAATGTCCTTATAAAATTTTCTCACAAAACCTTTCAATTTCAGGATGGTTACGGACATTCCTGGTACCACTGATGTTTCCTTTGGTGAGTTTTTGAAACTTCAATTGATTTTTGATACATTATAGTTTAATTAAATTGATGTGGTGAACTTAAATGGGTTTTGATTTAAATGATTAATGTAAAACAGGAAAAGAAGTGGTTAGTTATGAGATTCCAAAGCCGGTGGTGGGCATCCATAGATATGTATTCATATTGTTCAAGCAAAGAGGAAGACAAACTGTGAAGGCACCAACTTCAAGGGACCATTTCAACACAAGGCGGTTCGCACAAGACAACGGCCTCGGCCTGCCAGTGGCTGCAGTCTACTTCAATGCCCAGAGAGAAACCGCTGCAAGAAGAAGATGAAGATGAAGATAAAAGAAAGATCAGTTTAACACTACTTCAGGCGAAATAAAAGAAAACTGCTCATCTTCAACTTGAAGTTGGCAGCATTATCATCTGGTTCATGCTTTAGGGTTTTGGATTCAACTTGAAGTTGTATTTTTGCTTTATGTGTTCCGGTGTTCGATTAATAATTTATTATAGATTATGTTTTGTTTACTCTAAAACTAGGTTTTGGTTTGGTGTGGCTTTAGGGTTTCTTTTGATTATATGTGCCTTACGATCGGATCGGATCGATCTTCTGTGAATAGGATGATGAGAGGACTTACGTCATTGCATCATAGATAAGCTACATGCCTTTTACCAGGCACGTGGCACGCTATGGAAAGATCCTATTACTGTACTATGTCTTCTCTTTGAGTATCTGCCCTTCCTATGTCTAATACAAAATAACATAAACTTGGTGTTTATTTATTAACATTTTTTTTTTTCTGTTTTTCTGATACGGCTACAATAATTCAATTGATTCGATTGCTTAGAATATAACAAGTACCGAACAAAACAATATATTGGTAATAGATCGAACCGGTCGACTAAAAAAATTTATATTTTATACATGAACCGAACAGTATTCAAATCGAATAACAATATGTTTTTGTCATAAACTCATAACAATGTTGTTGATTTACATCTAAATACTGTTTCATGGATGGTGTTTGAACCTGGACAAAGTTTAAAAACTCATTCAATATCATTTTCAACAGTAGGTTTCCATTTTACAAATCTTAACGTAAAGTTTGATGATAAGATCTCCGACAGATAGAATTCTTATGTCTACCTATTTAAAAGACCGATAAAGAGCAGACCTTAAATTATTTAAGGTTTAGGTGTTTATGTCTACCTTTTTAAAAGACCGATAGTGAGCAGACCTTAAATTATTTAAGGTTTAGGTGGTGTTAATCTGTCGATTGAGGAAAGCAGTGAGGGTCATATAAAATGGACAAGTTATCGCCAACATCATCCAACTCTTTAGGCGTCCAGAATTCTTTTCAGCTTCTGAAAACTACTTCCTACGTTACCTTGAAAAAATTAATATTATCTACTTTAACAAAATCAGTTACTGACCCAAAAAGAAGGTAAAAGCCACAAGAATTTTTATCTCATTTTGGAGGGTAAAAGATCCTGGTTGAGTAGTGGACTTTCTAGTGAAGCTTTTTCGTCATAAGATAATTGTCCCAACAGAACCCATAATCATTTTGCATCTTCTCTTTCTCCTATTTCTTCTACCTCTATACATTATAATAATCATATACACAAAGTAACAATCTACTAAACCATTTGTTAGAAGCACTGAACAGAGACTTTTGACCATCATTAACAATCACACCCGAATGGTTAATGAGACAAAGTAAATGTTCTTAAATGACCAATTACAAAATACAATCAATTTCTTTTCCTTTTATCCCACATACAAACTTTACAACCCCTTTTAAATATATATATATAATCAAAACCAATCTAGAAGCTAATCAAAATGCCATGATTCCAACCCAGATCCATTACCATGTAGCAGCTGAACAAAAAGCAGAAGCAAACATGGATTTGAAAACTCTTTTGTGATTGGGGCCGGCGTCATCAAAAATTCTGTTTGGAACACCAATTTTACAACCCATTACCAATCAAGCATTTATCTCTGAATTGCACTGATGCTCTCTAGTGCAGCTTCTCCTGCCCCAAAACATGCTTGAACAGCTTGTTCTCTCAAGTCTTGGCCCTTCCATTTTATCCTGTTCTATTGATGTTCCTTGAGAACGTCGGGGAGATTCATCTTGAGTTTCTACCTCTCTAGGTTCAAAAGATGGGCATGGCCCATCATTGCAGGTGCATAACGGGATGGCAACAGAAGGAAATGGGCTACAAGTGACTGGACAGAACATGTCTGAGGAAACTGAAGCTACACGATTCTTTCTAATCTCCGGGGCACAAGCTGGTGATTGGCGTTCAGCATCACAAGGGTGAAGCATGCATGGGGTACAGAGGCCAAGGGACAGGGGTAGTTTAATTTCTTTTACAGGGGAACCGGGCAATTTGACAAATGAGACAATTCCGTGTCTACAGAGAGGGCACGGAATGGAGCCAGCGGGACCAACCATCTCTGAGGGGATGTTACTTGTGGAGCAAAGATAGAGTGCACATCTTACACAAAGTTCATGCCGACACCCTAAAAGTATAAAGCAATTCTGATTAGTGAAGTCTAAGCATAATGTGAGCATGAAAATGATAATCCATAAAAAACAATAGACTGATAACAACCTAGATGTTTACTACAGGAATTTCTCGATAGCTTAATATTATGATGGAATAAACTTAAAAGAGAAGAACTTTGATGATTCAATAACTAAATGGGTAGTTCAGGACATGCATAAACATGTTAGCCTGCACATGTTATTTAAAAAACCAAACATCTGCAAAGTACAATGTTATAAGGCTGATAAACCGAGAAGAGATTATGTTTTAGCATGAAAAAAGATGAAGGATTGACAATTAAATTTATTCATAATAGGACTATGCAAAGGGTGGACCTAACACCTCATTACCATATGCCACTTTAGAAAAACCAGAGTAAAATAATGAAATGAAGCACAATGATGGCCAAGAGACACAGGAAAGTGGTCATTGTTTATATAAATCATTAATTTAACTGAATATAACAGGCTTGCCATTAAATTATAGATACTTTGCTAAGGTAGAAATCTTTCAATATGTTGTGCACTGAACAGACAACTAAGGAAATACAGAAAAAGTAGACAGTCATGAAAATGACTATTAATTAGGGTTCAAGGAGCTGGCACAAGGACAATGCCCATCAGATGAGAGTAGCCGTATTAAGGTTGTCAAACAACATTTGAAAAAAAAAAAAAAAAAAAAAAAAGTCGATCAAAGAACAAACCTTCAGCAGCTACAGTGCATGCTCTCTCCAGGCAGACAGCACAAGTATCAGCATCATCTGACGAGGTTGTTGAGGATTGCAATCCACACTCTCTACAAAGATTACTTGCAACATGTCATATTTGTGTTTAATTGCACAAACAGGAATATGTTATTTATTACCTCCCAATCATAAACAAAATCAACAGGCACAACCAATGTTTGAATTTTATACAGCACACATCCCCAACCCAAACTTCATATGAAAGAAAAGAATGCTAGCATAAAACTGACAACTTATAGCCTCATGTAACTCATTGAAAGAGATCACTGTCACTGACACATCACTGAAAAGTTACTGGCATAAAAGATCGAATTGCTCCAACCATAATTGACTGCAATTCATTCACTAAGAAGATTCTAATACTGTTTCATCTTTCACATCATATGCCCTTCTCTAGCTTCCTGATCTTTTTCCTCGGTTTTACTTTCATGATATGAATTATAATTTCTCCTAAGTTATGTCAGGAAATTCAGTTTTAACCTTGCGACTTTATCTGTCATGACAAGCCTTTCCCTCCAAGTCCAAACCAGTATTAAATCATCACATATACCTCATATATGTGACAAAGATGCCATGCAGAAGCACTAATCTGATGAATATCTGTTAGTAATTTGAGGATGGCAAAATACTTATCTGTTCATATAGTGGTTGAAAAATTACCTTGCTACATTAAGTACACTTAAAAGAGGCAAGGATAAGTAATTGGAAGGAGGAAATCTTGGTATGACAGAGTCAGAATTGGGTGTCAGCAAAGGTTCAAGCCAATGACGCCCCCACATTCTAGCAACATCAAGAGGCAGCCACCTGAAGAAATACACAAACTTCTTTTAGCCATGTGATATACAGGCCCCAAAATGAAATCATACAAACAAGCCAAAGAGTGAACATGGCAAGAGAAACCATAGGCAATTAATTACCCATTGCAGTTCAAAGACATACGACTGGCACCCCTTGCAAGAAGGATCTGCAGAAATAGTACGATTGTCATCTCAAAATTTAAGGGAACTAAAGGTCATTTATGAAAATCTTTAAAGGATATTAGAATTCTTACCTGACAACATTTTAAATTTCCTCCACAAGCAGCATAATGCAAAGGAGTGCTTCCAGCTCCTAGAAATAAAAATGGATATGTTATTTCAAGCATTGACTACATAGAGATTATGCACAAAAGGGTCAAGAATCAAATACAAGAGCAAACCTATTAAATCCATTGATGTTCCATAATGAAATGTCACTGCAGATACATTTGCATGAAGATCAAGCAAAAGCTGTACACAATCAAAATATCCGTTCAATGCAGCCATATGGAGAGCAGTGATCCCCCCATCAGCTGCCTTATTTACAAACTTGGACAGGGCACTGCATTACAGAATCAGCCATATAAACAAGAAGAAAAACAATGTTCAATATCTTAGGCATACAAAAATAGAACGATTCGTTTGCATTGATATCATCAAACCACATGATAAAGCAAGAAGAAACATCTCCTTTGAAGAAATAGTCTATCAGAAATATTGAGATAATGCCACCAGCAACGAGACACAAAGTGCCATGGTTTGCAATCAACATTTACATCAAACAAAGCTTTTTGCAATAAGTTCTTTAGAAACAATCCAAAAAGTGAATTGACTAATCCGAGCCCTTAATATATCTCCATTCCCACCCCAATCTCAGCCAGCTACATCAGAGTTAATTGAGAAAGTAAATACACACAAGCAACATAAACAAATTCCACACCTTTGATCATACTTGTTCTTCAAACTGGAACTGTCCCCTCTATTACCTTCAACATGAGTGTTCACAGCTTCAAAAGGAGCACTAGGAACAAAATCAGCCACAACTAGTCTAATACATCTAACATGCCCATTTACAGCTGCAAAATGTAGAGCTGTCCTCCCACTGAGGTAATCTGCTCTTATGACCTATAAGAAGAAAATAGCTATGATTAACTGAAGGCAAAACAATGACATAGAAGCATAAAACCGCCTCTTCATCAAAGACAGATTTCAATTATTTAATTTCTATAATTTGAGGGGAGAAAAAAAAAACAAAGATTACTGGAAATTGAACTTACATTGCATCTGAAGAGCAGAAGAGTTTGTACAACTTCCCAGTGCCCATATCTACACGCTTGCATCAATGCGGTCTTCAAACATAAATTAGAAAAATTGAGTAAGTCACAGTAAGTTTCAATGTAGATCCATCAGCTTGTCGCTTAATAAGAGAACAGGTTTTTAGATATGCTTATTAAAAATGCAGATCATGTTAGTTTTGAAAACCATTTCAGCAAAATTTTAATCCTATCTTTCACAATCAGAATCTTTTTTCAGAGTCTGCTGGAACCAGAGAATCAGAATGCCGTCCCAATCTTTCAGAGGCTTCCAATTCCATACCATGTAAATAAACCTTAAAAAATCTAGATACAAAAATATATATGTATAACAAAACAGAAGAAGACCCATCACCCAAATGATCAAATCAACCTTAATTCTTTAAAATCTTCTCAATAACAAAAAAAAAAAACAGCTTAAAAGAACAAAATCCAGAAGGAAAAAAGAAAAGCAACAAATCTCATACCTGACCACAATAATTCCGGGAATTAACATCAGCTCCGTTTTCAAGCAACAATGCAACAATCTAACAAAAACCCACCAAAATTAAACACAAGAAATAGAAAAGAACAAAATACCCATTACAAGAAATGAAAAAGAAACGCTATAACCAACCTCATTGTGGCCTTTAGCAGCAGCGAAATGAAGAGGTGAATTTAAGCCACCAAAAGTGGAGTATTTAGCGAGACATGGGTTACAATCTAACAGCATCTTGGCTTCAACCAAATCACCATCTCTCGCTGCCGATACTAATCTTTCTCCAGAAGCTGAACATCCAAAAGAATTCCCCATTTTTTTTCCTTTTTTCTCTGTGTGAGTGTGGGTGTGTGTTTTCAATAGAAATGAATATTAGGTCGACTGTCGTAGAAGAAATCCATATCATATACCCCACCAAAGAGTACAGATTTATAAATTAGAGATGTCCAGTGGACCACAACATAAAGAAATAACCCCTCAAAAGGAAACAGACACAGAGGTCAAAATATAAATCATAGTATTATTTTTATACCACATTTTTACACTATTCTCTTATATTATATTTATATTTAATTAAAATATTATTTTTTTAAAATTAATTTTTTAATTAAATATAAATGTGATATAAAAAAATAGTATAAAAATGTGATATAAATATAATTTTACTCAATATAAATTGGGTAAGGTGGCAATTTCTGTAAATATAAATGAAAACTGAGCTAGTGACGGGTGCAAATGGGTTGGTGCTTTGTTTTTATGTACAAGTAATAAGTTGTTGAGCTTTGCTTTTAGGAACAAATGGAGTAGACAGCGGACTCGTGTTGGCCTTTTGGCTTATTGCATTGGCAACCGACTTACAAATATCACCTCTCACCTCAACTCTAGCTTCTGTTTCTTTTTGCCACCTTGGATTTCTTACGGTTACATTCCATGCAGTTTGTTCATTTCTTTATCATCAGATTTTTCTTTATAACAAATAAGTGCTATTATAGGATGTGTTGGTAATTTTTTTTTAGGGTAATTTGAGTAAGAGAAGAGAAAAAATAAATAAATAAAGATTAACTTACAATACAATCTCACAAACTCTCTTTCACAACCTCTAGATGATAGTTCTCAGTTTTTTGCTGATGAACACGTACAGATTGTGAAAGAAAGTTTTTGAGATTAGGTTGTAAGTAGCGATGGGAGCGTCTGGGTACCCGCCCAAAATCTAAGAAACCAGAACCGGCTGGTTCCTTTGATTTGAAACCGAAATCGGCCTGAAACATAGGTTCTGGGTACTCTGGATAATATCAATTACCCTCTACTTTTAAAAAACTAACAAATAAACCCTCTAAAAATTACAATTACACCTCAATAGTTTATCAAAATTACAGTTTAGTCTCAATTCCTACTCGAGTACCCGGATCTCGATTCCGGTTCCGATTCCTGAAATGGTGGAACCAGAATCGCACAATGCTGGTTCCACCACTTTTGGAACCAAAACCAACTTTGTGAAGACCCGGTTTCGAGTAGGAAGCGAAACCGACCGAGTACCCATTGATTCCGATCGATTCTTTTGCACACTCTTAGTTGTAAGTGTAGTATTGCTAAAAAAAAAATCATTTGTCAAGGACTATATACTTGCACATCGACTAATATTTGGGAGAGAGTAGTACAATAACCTATTATTATAATCTCTCATATAAATCATGAATGCTTAGATGAGGAATCGAATTAGAAACTGCAATGGAGGACTACAGTTGTTAATGGGTTAAATTCGTTAATGACTTAATTAAGAGTGCATGTGGAAGCTTCACCTTTTAGAAAAATTGACATAAATGCATGTTTTAAATGAAACTTGATGATTTATTTAATATCTTATTCAAATAATTTATTCATTTAATGATTTTGATATGTTTTATTGGATTTTATATTAAGAATGGATTTAATAGATTTGATCCATAGACTTTCAAAAAATATTATTGGTTTGGAAATGGGACTGCCAAATATGTCTTCGACTTGATAGGTAACGTGTCATAATTCTATTGGTAACCGTAGAGAACTGTATACCAGTCTATTCCAGGACATGCCGCACGATTACACTCTCTAAACAGCTCCTGATAGGCCCACTTGGCAGAACTGCATTAAGT
>WYDK02000086.1:658517-671197 GCA_009867345.2 Toxicodendron radicans
TTTTGGTTCAGATTTTTCGGACCTCAAAATTTGTATATACAATTAGTCATATTAAAAGATGAAAGATTCTTAAAATCTTGAACGTATCAACTTTGTTTTGGCATGATAGTAATTGAGATAACAAGTGTAAAGACTCTAACATCATTGTATATACTGTGACATACACTCTAACGTCATTATATATGTATTCTGATGTCACCGTATATTCACGAATTTAAATTGGAGATTTGAAATAGAATATCACATGATTACGTTTTTAACTACAACATTTCATAACAAAACACTTACGTCATCAAGTATTTATGAGTTTAAATAAGTGTCTTTTTCATTATCAAATAACTATATACCTACAATAAATTACAAATAATTTAATTTCATTAAATATTTGTCACTTACTTACTTTAACTTTTCATGAAAATACAACTACAACCCTAAGACTTAAAATTTTAATGGTTAATAATGAAGTGGATAAAAGAGTTATATCAAATACATTCAATAAAATAATAATAATAAAGAAAAAAAAACATTAGATAATGGATATGTGATTCAATGAAGCATGCTTTATCATTAACCTTGTTTATTTATCGTTTTAATGCTCTAATTATGGAATCTCGTATATCAATTTACATGTTATTTTTAAATTATTTTAAACCATTTAATGTTTGTTGTTATTTTTCTAGTCTATGGATGTAAATGTTCTTTTGTAAAATACTGGGGAGGTAAAAGTAATTGACCTTTTCTTTTATTATTTCATATGTACTTTTCCACAGGGCAGGAGTAATATCGTTAAAAAGAGCGCACATGTCATTATATATTTTTTCCCCATAAGTTTGTATTGTATTTAAATGAGTGTTCTTTTACTCCACACATGCAAACAAATGTTTTAAAATCTCGATCGGACCGGCCTGTTTGACTAGTCCAATCGAAAACCGAATATTTATCCAATCTGGATATATGTTAAATCCGATTATAGTAGTTAGACTGGATTGACCCAGAATTGAACCAACGGAACAATTCGTATCGCCAAACCGACCACTAACGTTAACATGATATAATAAAATTTTAAAATGTTTTGGATTTCGATTTTGAATTAATTTGTTTTTTATGTTATAGTGTTATTTGAATTTTGTGTTTGGATGAATTTATTTTAAAATTTTAATAATTATTAAAATCTTAAAATTTTATTTCATCAGCATAACGTCACCAATCTAACCGATCAGACCATCCCTAAGACCAACCTCTTGACCAGGTCAAGGCCCATTTATATTGGTCGAGATCAATGTAACTCATATACATAAAAAAAAAAAAAAAAAAACACACACACATACAAATTAAATATAATTTTAACTATTTAAACAGTAAACCTGTCCCATTTATATTTGAAAATTATAAATACAAGTATATAGTTTTCTTTTTTTAAGAATTCATTAAGTTATGTCACTAATTAATTACATAATGTTCTTCAATTAAATCCTCTATCCTCTTCACTCATTAACCAACTATTAAATTACTAAAGTAACCTGAATTTAGGCTGTATTTATTTATTTAATTTTATGAATTTAGGCTGTTAAAGTATTCAAAAATCAAAATCATGATTAATTTGTTTAAAGACATAGTTTTGACCATATCAAAACCGGGCCGTAATGGGCCTAATGGCCATACCCTTTTAAGAAGATGGCCCGTATAACATTATATAAGAATCCAAAAATTCAGAAGTTAGGGTTAGGGTTTTCTCTGCTGCGTGAAACTTCGAAGAATCCATCGGAAGTGAAGCTGCTGCCTCAATGGTTCTCAAGTATGCCTCTCGCAAGTTCTTTTTTTTTTTTTTACGTTTTTTATAACTTTTATGCCCATTTTATATTCTTATGCCGGGGTTGAGTCTTTTGGTTCATGGTTTAGTTGTAAAGATATGTACGTTTTGAACTCATGATTTCGTTCTTTTCATCACGTATTTGGTGGCCATCAAATCAAATAGACATATGGGTTTGGTGTTGATTTTTTTTTCCTTTGTAAACTCCTGGTTTTTATAATTTATAATGTTGCTTATTTAAAGAGTATGCGTTCTGTTTGTCTCTTGTTTCCTTTATTTTTATTTTTTTTGGGCTTAATATTGCAAGTTATTTACATTGGCCGAATTAGATGGGTGTATGTGTTATTGTGATGTCATTTTACTTTTGATGGGGTGGGGAACTTGATTTTATTTGTGGTAATCTTAAATTTCAGTATTTTATTCAGATTAGTGAATTCAATTTACAGAACTTTAGTGGTTAAGCTTCTGGTTGATCGAATCTAGTGTTATTGACAATCTCCTAGAGAACTTTTGTAGTGGGTGCAGCTATAAATCTTTAAGCATGAATTGTGCTAGGAAAACTCTTTTCCCCCCTAAACCTAATCAATTGGAGAATTTTTTTTTTGACATGTCTCAATGATGATGACTTCAAACTTGTTCTTGTAGTTGAAGATTTGATATACAATTAAAATAGCTTTGATTTCTGAAATTACATGCGAGACTGCAGTTGATGTTGATGTCATGGGGAGATATCATGGTTTGATGGAAATTGGAAATCTGCCACTATCATGACATTTTAATTGTTATATGAGATTACTTTAGTATGATGAATGAATCATTTAAAATAATCATTGCCTGAAATTTTGGGGAAATGAACCATCTACATGTGTTGATGATACTATGCAATATTCCAGTTTTAGTTGAATAACACTCAATTTGGTTTTAAATCTACTGCAAATTTTCGTTCATTCCGGGGAGTTTCCTATAATTGTTGTTTGTATTTGGTGATTGTAGAACTGAACTATGCCGCTTTAGTGGGGCGAAGATATACCCGGGTAGGGGTATCAGATTTGTTCGCTCTGATTCCCAGGTAATGTGTGACAATACTGTCACTCTGTTTTGTTTGAAGTGCATGTTTCGTTTTCTTTTGTGGGCTGCATGTGGTACTTGCTTGACCAATTTATTGACTAAATAAAATTTTGTTGATCAATTAAGGTTTTCCTCTTTGCCAATTCTAAATGCAAGAGGTACTTCCACAACCGATTGAAGCCATCTAAGCTTACCTGGACAGCCATGTACAGAAAGCAACATAAGAAGGTGATTATTCCCTATTCCAATATTGTTTTTTGGCAATGAAGCCCTTTTTCACTTGAAGGGGATAGGATGCAACTCATTTGAGCAGCTCTGTATATTTACTGTTTATAACTTTTTCTCTCTCTCCATACACTTAAAAGGACATAGCTGCTGAAACTGTCAAGAAGAGGCGTCGCACCACAAGAAAACCTTACTCAAGGTCAATAGTTGGTGCTACTATAGAGGTTATACAGAAGAAAAGAAGTGAAAAAGCTGAAGTTCGAGATGCTGCAAGGGAGGCTGCCCTGCGGTATATATTCTTCCTGTTTTAAAATAAAAACTAGGTTATTGGCATGAAGACAATCTTTTTCCCTGATATTCTTGAGCTTTGATGCAGTGAAATTAAGGAGAGAATTAAGAAAACCAAGGATGAGAAGAAGGCCAAAAAGGCAGAGGTCTCGGCCAAGTCACAAAAGACTCAGAGCAAGGGTAACTTGCCTAAGGGTGGCACATCGAAGGGCCCAAAGCTTGGGGGTGGAGGAGGGAAGCGCTGAAACATTTTTCCTGACGAAAGAGATTTTCGCCCCTTGCACTTTGGTGATAATTATAAATCTTGGCGCGCATTTGATTTTTCTATTGTTTTCAGTTGTACGATTTTGATATTGTTTCTTAAATTATGTGGCTGAATCTATCACTACATCCATGTACTAAGGAAAATGGTTATTTTTTAGAAGTATTTGTGGACGAACATTATTGATATTCATTACTTCTAACACATAACGTTTGGGTACAACCGTACAAGTGGATATAAGTAAAGTAAAATGAAGAGAACTTCCTAATCAAAATTCTTAAGATCACATCAATTAGGTTTTTATCATAAAGTCTGATGAGTAATCAAAATTTAATGTGGCTTTTACAAATGGGAAATGATGTAGCCATAGAAGAATTTGGGGCCAAAAAACAAATAACGACAAGAAATTGTGGTTGTGAAGCAAACAGCCAGCAAGAAGGGGAAAGACGTGAGAGTAACTTGGAAGCAACAACTCCACTTCAACTGTTTCAACCAACAACTACACACAACAATAATAATGGTGGCAACTGGCAGGCAAATTAGAAGATAAAGATGAGGCAGTGTTTTTTCCTCCATTTATCAGGGCTATTTCAGCACACCATGGCTTGTTACTGTCAATGTCTCTTTACACTTGTACACGCTTTCCTTTTGCCACTCCCATTTCGGTTATTCCTTTCCTCAGGGATTTTATGCTGCCAAAGTAATGCTGTGACAAAAATATGATTGTGAAATGAGGATTTGAATGACTAGATCATTCCAAACTCAAAAAAGTAAAGTTGGGGAAGGTGTATTTGTTTATGCCATTTTTAAACTGCATGTATGGCCCAATGTATTATTTATTTTTGAACAAGTCAAATCAATAAATTTTAGATCATAAAAAAGATAAAGTGATATTTATATTTTCGTTCAACATCACTCATCATGATCTCTTGGAGAATGGTCATACTAGCAACCCCAGTAAGGGAAGTAGTTGTAGGACAGTCGTTTACTGTAGAGGAATGGTTGTTGGTGAATCGTATTCTGTGTATATGAAGCCAGCTCATGAAAATAAAAGATAAAATTCGAGGCTAATAAAAGATATTTTTAGCCTGTAATAACAGTTTTTATGCAGTAGTTGCCATTAACTTGAATGAAAAGGACACGCAGAAGCTAATTCCTGGATGTTAAAGTAGAGAATAAAGGTCTACAAATCAGAAGTGGGTGCGTCTACGCGTATCCAGAAAAGATATGAAAATAAAAAGAATGGTTTTCACTTTCTCCTTTTTCCCATTTTTTGATCTCTGTGTAATATTTTCCTCAGCACATTCTATATTTAATGCATTTTGTTGTTTATGTCGAAGTGGGACTCCCTAGAAAAGAGACATGGGAATTGATTTATTCTCAATATAATTAATCATAGACTTTTGACTTTGCTGTCTCTTCTGGTTCATGATAGGCTTCTTCTTCTGCATTCTGGGTCTTTGAGCTCAACTCATATGCCGAGTTTCATTCAGACCTAAAATGACTAAGTGTTGTTGTATGAATGATCATAAATTAGGAAGTAGTAATTTTTTATATATATATTTTCTAACACTTACCTTAAAACAATGTGAAAAATATGCTTTTGACCTACCAATAGGGCTACAATATAACGTTAAAATAATTTAGATTTGGAAATTAGGTAGGATTTCATTTTAAACTTATATCACTGTGAAGACCCAGGAAGACCTGGTAATGATTATTATGTGACGTTCAGGTTTTTTTAATTAATTAATACTTTTTTTTTGGGTAATCAAAAGTGTGTGGTTAATTTATTCGTACCTTAATTAATTTTAAAAATTTTAAAATTAATGATGAAATAAATTTTTAAATAATTTTATCAATTAATAATTGAGAAAATCGAATTTAAAATCTTTTGACTAAGACAAGTGAATGATTAAACCAAAAATTCTAGTTAATCATTGACCATCAAGTGGTGGTTAATTAATTAATACTTTTAGTAACAACTTTTATATATATATAAATTTTAAAATTTAAGCTGAAATTATTTTTATTTTAATAAAATTAGATTAATAATTTCTCATTCTTAAAAAAAATTAAAAAATGGCAGTGTCAGTTTAATAACCGCGAAATGTAAAAACTTGGCAGAGTTCAGTTGGTGGAAAACAACTGAAAGTACAAAGAAAACAAATCCACTGCTCCAATCACTACACTTTTCACAGTACCTATCCAATTAAAATTTGCCACGTGATAAGAAATAAATATCCCGACTAGCACTTGATCTGCACCCATGGAATTTGAAAACGTGTTACGTGAACATTGGCCTTGTTCAGTGCTGAAAGCCTGAAACATTTACGAAAATCTAGAAGATCCAAGTGGAGGTTTCAGTAGCGCTTACTGTGGCAGTTAGAACCCTCCAAAGCACTCTTCACTTTCCTTCTCTAAAAAGCTCCACATTAATCCCTTCACCAACTCACTTTCAATAATCCTCAAAACATATCAAAAGTTTGAGGTTGCTGTTAGATACAAAAAACCAGACACCAAACATGTCGGGGGAAGACATGGAGAGAGGAGTGAACAAGAACAGACCGGGTAATAGCAGCAACAACAGCAACATTAACAACAGATATGCAACATCATCAGCGTATCTGATCGAAGACATGGAGTCTCAGTGGACTTCTTGGTTGGTTCCCATGTTCGTGGTGGCTAATGTTGCTGTTTTTATTGTTGTCATGTACATCAACGACTGTCCTAAACACAAAAATTCGCCCTTTGCTGACAATTGTGTGGCCAGGTTTCTTGGGAGGTTCTCGTTTGAGCCTTTGAGAGAAAATCCTCTTTTTGGTCCCTCTTCTCTCACGTAATCACTGATTCTCTCATGCCCCATCTAATTTTTTCTTCTAATTATTATTGTTTTTGTGAGTTTGGAACTAGTGATATGTGTGACTTTGTTTAGTTTTAATTAAGTTGTTAAATGTTTTCTTGCTGAGCCTTGTAAAATTCAGCCTCAGTTTGCTCGTTCTGTTATAATATTGGTCTTGTCATTTATGTTAAAACCTTTGCATAAATAGATTAATTGGGCATGAATTTATGTTTCCTCTTTGTGTTAGTTTCATGGATCCTGGATGCATAAGTGTTCTTTAGTGAAGTTCTGGTGTATATGCAAATATGGGGTTTATTCATTCACTTTATGACCCTCTGTTTTTCATTGTTTTTGTTTCTGAAATCTAAAATTTGGACTTACTATTAGATACATGGTGGTTGATTTCCTGCGGTTTCTTTAATTAACTAGATTTTTCGGGACTGAAGTTGGGTAATTATTTCAGTATCAATTTGAGATTATTAGCTTCATAGCTTGTGAATGTTTAAGCGTTCTAGACTAATTCATTTCTTTGGGTGTGAAAATTGGTGGATCTGGTGAAATTTGGAAATTCCAGTTGTTCTTTAAATTAGCTATTTCGTTTAACTTCGCTAAAGAAATAAAGAATGGGATCGAAATTTCGAAAATAAAAGTAGTTGAACAAATTCTTTTGATTGTTTTTGAAGATTGGAGAAATTGGGTGCGCTTGAATGGAAAAAAGTGGTCAATAAACATCAAGGATGGAGACTTATCACTTGCGTCTGGTTGCATGCTGGTATTATTCATCTTCTCACAAATATGCTGTGCCTTGTTTTCATTGGTATTCGCCTGGAACAGCAATTCGGATTTGGTATGTTGCTCTTTTATGTTTCTGAAACATTACATTTTACCTTATTCATTAAATTGTTGAATATGTATACTCCTTGTTTTGAGCTTAACCTGCTTCACTCCTGTTAAATCACTTCAGCTGTATAACTTATTTGCTGAAATTTTTTCGCCCTTTGGTAGTGCGAATTGGAATAATCTACCTGTTGGCTGGATTTGGTGGGAGTGTTCTTTCCTCCTTATTTATCCGTGACAGCATCTCTGTTGGTGCTTCTGGCGCGCTTTTTGGACTTCTTGGAGCAATGCTTTCTGAATTAATTACAAACTGGTCTCTTTATACCAACAAGGTGAGCAATGGTAACCCATTTCATTTGCACATCTTACTGATGTTAAGTATAAGTTAGTTATAAATGTTTCTTATGCTTGCTGCAAGAAGATAATTAACTCCTCTCTTATTTGGTTTCATAGGCTGCAGCGCTGATTACTCTTCTGGTGATCATTGCCATTAATCTTGCAATAGGAATTCTGCCACATGTGGATAATTTCGCTCACATTGGTGGATTTCTTACTGGCTTCTTTCTTGGCTTCATCTTGCTGCCTCGTCCTCGGTTTGGGTGGCTAGATCGCAGGAATCTTCATGCCAGTGCTCCTGTCAGATCCAAGTTCAAGGCTTATCAATATGTTCTATGGTTGGTTTCTCTGGTTCTACTAATTGCAGGGTGAGTTACTTTCTGTAATCCAACTATAACTTATTGGTGTCAAATCATATGGTTTTTGGGACCTCTTGATTGGAATCATCATCTTTTTGTATCGGTATCATATCTTAGATGATGCTTCCAATAGAATGTAGTCACATGAAAATCACCATCATGATACATATCTATTTGCCGGGTCATAGACCCATTTTCATTGTTGTGATAAAGGCAAACAGAAGGAACTACCTCATTTTCGTTTGCAATGTAGAATTTGAGAATGTGGGGTATGAATGTATGTTTTTGGTGGTTCCAATTGGAGACAGCGCATGTAATAATGTCATTTCATTTGATCTCCGGTGGCATGACTCGATTAGATCTTTTCAGCTCTCGTTTCAGGTTACATAAACAATCTAAGAACAAAAAAATGATGTGATTTGGATAGAAGTCATGTTGAAATTACAAGTGTGTGAAGAGTAAAGTTTTACTAACGTGAATTGTTGATATGGTTGAATGCAGATTCACAGTTGGGCTGGTGATGCTGTTCCGGCAAGAGAGTGGTTATGATCAGTGCCATTGGTGTCAATACTTGAGCTGTGTTCGAACCTCTCGATGGAATTGCGATGGAAATTAGTAGTTTTCACATGTAAATGGATAGTTGGTAGCTAGAAACTGGATGGCTTTTCATGTAATTCTTCTGCTTCAACTGATGAGTAACGAGTATCTGCTTTTACTCTTGGCTTTCCACTGCATTATTAATACAATTAATTCTTGTTTGTATGTTTACTTATTACTGCTCACCCTTCCTTTCATAATTAAGGCTCAGATTGTTATAAGCTGTTTAGTTAATGTAATGCTAATAATTTATCTTTTAACAAAATAAATAATAATGGGACCTACTGTTAAACAAGTAAAAGTGAAAAAATGGCGTCGCCCGGACTCGAACCGGAGACCTTCAGTGTGTTAGACTGACGTGATAACCAACTACACCACGACACCTAATTGGCTATCAAGTCTATTGAGAGATAATAAAAAACTCAAATGCACACACGATTTTTGAAAAATATTGTATGGTCTATTACCCCTCTGATAGAAAGTATCGTATATAATACTTTTAAAATATCATAAGTACATTTATATTTTATTATCTCATTTAAATATGATATAGTGCATGGGTAGAGTAGAACTCATTCAACCTTAATGAAGAGCACACATTCTGCATTGCACACCAACCCAATACAAATCAACACTATAAAATTGCCACATATCGTTAAGAAACTAGCACAATTATAAACTATTTCAATATAAATAGAAATTAATCGCAAGTTACTAAAAAACTGGTAACATGGAGTCTCATAAACACATAATTGGAGTACTGCTGATGCTAACTTGGGCCGCATCAGTGTCATCAATCACAGACTGCGCTACCGTGACGGCATTGATCTCTTCCTGCTCCACCTTCATCACCTATGGCTCACCTGACCCCTTTCCTGGTTCGCCGTGCTGTGATGCCATGACTACCCTCGACTTAATTGCTGATTCTCCAGATAATAGGCCATCGGTTTGTAGATGTTTGATGGGCCTTATCACCACTTACAATCCTAATGCTACAGCTATAGCTACTTTGCCTGGCTTCTGTGGTATCCATTTGGGCTTCACCATTGGTCCCAACACTGACTGCAACTAGTATATATCTCTATCTCTTTAGCTGACTTTAATGGTTCATTTGTTCTATGTTTTAGTAGGTTTGAGTTGTCGGAGACAAGACGAAAATATATTTGTCCAATTACGATATATTTATATATATAGATATTATGTATGATGATGTGAGCGCATGTCGTGATTCGACAAACATGGATTTAGTTCCTCTAAAAACTTTCTCTTTAACTGCTTCCAGATTGAGACTAACTATGCTACATTGATGATGCAGCATGACATGAGTGGAAATTACAAGACATGGAGTTAATTTCTCGGATTACAAAAATGAAGGTCAAGTTTATGTCTTCAACGGCAAAGAAGAAGAAGAAGAGCTAGCCATTATGTTGTTTTGTTGTTCTTGCTTTAGTTATGGTTGATGCTTTATATGAATAATATCGTATTAATTTTCTGAGCTTACTGATTCCATCTAGCTTCTTTAAGGTGTAAAAACATAGGAACTGTGACACGAGATTGCAAAGTTAAAACATAGCACCAGCTTGAACGGCTTCAGAAATTATATCATTGAAGAACGAACAAACCATTGCAATAATCACAAGTAATCATCAAGTAGGACCAAGTTCTATGTTAACTGAACAAAATTTAATGTCAAGTGGGAGAGATGTAGTTTAACGAGGCAATTAATTAATAAAAAACCTTTTAAATCTTCAATGAATGGGGAGTAATTAGTAAGGCTCTAGTTTGTGACCTTTTTCTTATCTTAATGTAACTTGTATATATAGTATGGGGTTTTAAATCAAAATGTTTCATAAAATGGTGAAACAAATACACAGAAGTCGGGACTTTGGATGCCAAATTCATTAATTAATTCTCAGGAGATTTGATTTCACGTGCTGCATTTACTACATTCATGGACCAGGACCATCGACCATCGACCAAGACCATGCAAACTCTCTCTATGTTAATGTAATAGGCTAATAGCCTGTGACCAGTATTGGATTCCAAACTAGACTAAACAAGAAGAAGACAATTATGCAATCATCTCATGATCCCATGTTTCTGATGGCAGAAACCCCGAATCTCAGTTGGATTTTCTTTTTATTACTTACTGCTACAAATCACAATTTGTGTCTTATCATTAACCACTGTCCTTGTTTTTTATCATCAGTATTCTTCAATCACTGTCTCATTAACAGTACGGTTGTGGGTATCCAAAGTTGGTTTTGTTTTCTTATTAGTGCTAAAAATAACTATTCTTTTTAATCCCATTTTGTTTTGTAGCCACTTCAGACAAACCATTGATGGGACACAGAGGGCCATCGCATGAGAGATCAACGATCTACCCTCCGTGAATCCACAGTGCGTTGTTGATACTGGTTGGGATGCAAATCGAGATGGGAACTTTTTATTTTTATTTTTAACATTAACAAAAGGTTCATGATGGAGTAATCTACAATAATTGAGCAACAGATCCTACTGTTTCACTTTTCAAGCATCTAGCTGTATAATATTTGCATTGCTAACTGAGTGAATCCATATAATATATGCAGAAATATTGTAGCAGAACTGTGCTTCTGGTAGTATAGTTTTTGTGTTGAGAAATAATAGGTACCTTGCATAACTTTTTGGTTCCTAAGGTTTGATTGAAGTAACATTTTGCTCTAATCCTATAAATTGATAGGAACACATCCAATAATTCAAACAATTGGGATGGATAGTAAGTGTATGAGCTAAAAATCGTATTGGGCCTGATGAGACCCAATAACGAGATTAACATTAAAAAACGGCCCAGGGCCTAGCCTAATTCCGATTGGGCCTGATCCTTAATCCACCTATTGGGTTGATCACTTCCGAAGTTGGGCTCTCCAACTAACTAAACCAAACTAGGTCCAAGCCTGGAAATCCATACATATCCCTAAAATAGGAATCATAATCCTATTGAATTCCTAATACATACGAGATCCCGAATCTCACATGAATTGGAACACTGATCAAGAAAGGCAAGTCTCAATGATTTCCTTCCTAAAACCGGATTCCTTTCTCGAAAGGCTTCAGAATCCTATTAGGATTCTAATACGTTGAGCTCACTATATAAACATTGGTCGCTCCCCTCAAAATTCATTCAGAAACGACCTACTTCAACTAGCTCCTAAATTCTTGCTCCCAAGAATTTCGATTTTCTTACCCTTTGGCCTTGTTCTGATCAAGTTCCAACTTGTCCCTTGCCTCCCCAAGGTATAACCATCATTCTTAAACCCCTATTAAATTGTCTTTAGTCTTGTTGACTTGAGCGTCGAAGTGCCTACGACAAACACTACACCGGTGTTCCCCCGTAACTTCGCTTTCTTACTTTCCCTGTGCAGGTCCATCTGGTTGACAGTGGCTTATTTAGTACCAGATCAGTCTCTTCCGAATCGACTGTAGATTTTACCGCCTACAATGAGTCTTTCATAGGCTCGGGTAGAACTCACCTTAGAAAAACGGTTTGCCAAGAGAGGGTGTCCAAACCCTTATAACCCACATACCCACCCATTTTCTTTCCAATGTGGGATTCTTAACACACCACCACGCTTCTGCAACCAACGTCCACTTCAGACTCTTTATCCCTTAAGTGACTTCGCAGATCCTCTTACCTTGGGCCAATCTGCCCTTCTTTTGGTAACGCTACCATGTAGGACCCACCTTGAAAAACTGACTTGTCAAAGAAGAGTGTCCAATAGAGATGGGCAAAAAGCTTGAAGCCCCAGGCTAAGTCCCATGACAGGTCCCTGTGGGATCAGCCTAGGCCCTAAGGAGGGGTGATTAGGCCTAGGCTGGTCCCTCCTTTACTCAGCAGATCCATAACAAATAACCAAAACCACCTTGACGCTTGATAAATAACCAAAAACCCCCTATAATAAATTTAGGCTAAAATTAAATTATCTCTTTAAATTAAAACTGTGAAGAACTGAATTATTTCTATTACTTGATATTGAACATTGAATCATACACTGAATTTATAGGAAGAGCTTAACA
>WYDK02000086.1:695707-708437 GCA_009867345.2 Toxicodendron radicans
GACAAAGTCTCCACAGAATCGTAAGATTAAGAAGAAGCAAAAGTCTGTAGCTGAAATTTCAAACTAAAAATTATACAAGTGACCATACAAAATAGAAGTGATAGTGTCATAGTCATGGTCCCATTTGAAAGCTAATTAAAGCATGTGGCTGAAAATCTTTTTCAGCTTCAGTGGTCACCACCAATATCTTACTAAAATTTCCATTACTTAAATAGCATATTTAGAAACTACTATAACATGACCCACACGGCCACACCCACCTTCCTTCCCACTTGTGGCTTGTTTGGATACCAGAAAATAAATTTGGTTAGAAAAAGAAGAAAAAAGAAAGAAAAAGAAAAGAAAAGTCTCGAGTCCCCAAACACGGTTTTAGGTTAGTTCTAATAGACCCTACTCTTTGGAATGATGTTGACGCTCTTGCTTTCCTGCTTGACCAACTTCCTTCAGTTATTTCCAACTGTCAGATTCATTAACTGTAAAATAAAGAAAGAAACAGAAAACGGGGGAAAATCTTTTTTAAAAAGGATGTGGTCCAGTTAAGACACGTGGTCCAGTTAAGACACGTGGTCCACGCGAAACCGCGGGAAAAAAACTAAAACCACCCACCACCCCGCCCCCTATTCTTAAATCTAGACTCTAGAGCCGTTGGGCTGGGGGTTAACTGTCAAACCCGTGTTTTTTAAAATCGTGTGACGTCATTTTGAAAAGGTTTTCCTTTGTTTTTTATGCGCCACGTCACCCTCCCTTCTATTCTTTCTTCTAGCTTCGTTCTTTTCTTCTCCAATGGCTGCTGCCGCTGGTCACATCAAACCTCTTTAAACTACCAAATGTTGAGAATATCTTAATTTTAAATTATTCATTTAATTTAAGTAAAATTATATAATTATTAAAATAATAATAAAAAAAGGGGGAGTGTTATGAGGGGAGGAAGCAAAGGCGTAAGGGGAAGCAGAGTAGTAATGAGTGAGTTGAGTTGAGAGTGACGTTTGACTTGGACACGAACAGGTTCAATGAGAAAACTACAAATACTAATCAGTCAAAACCTTCTAAAAAGTCAAATATCAGCACGTGTCAATCAATGAAGCACATAACTAGGCTTGTCTGAAAAAACAGCTGGTAGCTTATTCTTATCCAAACTCACTTTCTTACATTAAGCAAACGAACAAAACAAATTTTTGTTAAACTGGTGGACTCTCTGTCTCTCTTCCAGCTGTCTCCTCTTCACACACCGTGTTCGCGTTTCTCAAATACAAAGCCACCTTTCATATAAAATCTTCAATCCATGGATACTTCTTTCTCAGACTCTGCCCAAAAACGTATTTCACTTACACTCTTCACTACACTCTACACACTTTCAATAACTAATTATCTTCTTGATTTCTATGGAGTTTTTCTCTTGTTTTTCTGATCCACATCCTTGTGCTTCTGATTTTTGGTCACCTGGTACTGACTTGCTTGCTGCGTCTTCTCCCGTGTCTGATGGAAACAGTACTGTTTCTCGCCGTGGAAACTTTTCTGATGAAGATGTCTTATTGGCGGCCAGCAATCCGAAGAAGCGAGCTGGTCGTAAGAAGTTTCGAGAGACTCGTCACCCGGTGTACCGAGGAGTGCGAAGGAGGAATTCTGGGAAGTGGGTTTGTGAAGTTAGGGAGCCCAACAAGAAGTCCAGGATTTGGCTTGGAACGTTTCCGACTGCGGAGATGGCGGCGAGGGCGCATGACGTGGCGGCGATTGCTCTGAGAGGGCGAATGGCTTGTTTGAATTTTGCAGACTCAGCTTGGAGACTACCTGTGCCGGCTACAAATGATGCTAAGGATATTCAAAAGGCGGCAGCGGAAGCGGCGGAGGCGTTCCGGCCTGCAGAGGAAGAGGGAGGTTTGAGGCAAGAGAGTGAGAAAATGGTGGAAGAAGAGCGGACGACAATGTCGGATGAAGTGTTTTTTATGGATGAAGAAGCGGTTTTTGGGATGCCGGGATTGCTTGCAAATATGGCTGAAGGGATGTTATTGCCACCTCCTCAATGTGGAATAGATGGCAATGAAGCAGAAAGAGATGACGATATATCACTGTGGAGTTACTCAATTTAATTTGAATATATATATATAACTATAAATATTAAGAGTACTGAGAGTGACTAGTTAGATTACGGAATTGTGTTTGGTTGCTAGGAAAGTGTATTAGCTTATTAGGTTCCGTACTTATAATTTTTGACTAGTACGGTGCAATTATAATTATGAGAAGAAATATGGATGTATGTAATGTACGAGTGAGTGAGTTTGATGTTATATATAATTGCGCATAATTAATGGGTAAAATGCCCTAAAACTGTACTATAGTAGAAAAAAAAAAAAAGAGAATAATGCGAGTTTGTAACAACATTTTTCCCACATGGGTTGTTTAATGTATTATATATTTATAGCTTTGAGAAAAAAATGTAATGAATGAAGTCATCGGTAGTAAGGCCTTGAAATTGACTTGAGTGGATTACGGGCAGATATTCAAATTGCATTATTGGTGTGGTGGCTGGTAGTGGTGGGTGGGGACTCAGCCTCAGCCATCACTTACATTACACTTAGTTGTGTTATACTTTTACACTGCACTAAAAATAAGGGAAGCAAGCAACTCCAATTAGAAATTCCCTCTTATGTCATTAAGACATAGTTATCTTTAACTGGTATGATTATTAATTACAAATAATATCTATAATGATTTCAGATAAACAATCTACAGTTTTTCATATTATGGATGGATTATCTGGGTTTTTTCTATTCGTCTTTGTTCAATGTATGGCCGAAAGGTTGTTCACTTAATCCCTTACATATAAATAAATCATCCAATCTTGTTACGCTAAGTGTATGTTCTCTATGCATTGGTTCAACGCGCTTTGGGGTTAGGCCCAACCAAACACAAGCGAATTTGAAAACGTCAACCTAAACCTCACATAAGCTCAACTCCAAAAGTATGAAAGGGAGAAGATATTTAACTTCCACCTGTTGTTTCATTAAACCGACAGAAGATTTGTAGTATGTTCAATTCAATAGCGAAACATATTAGGATTTTTGAAAAAAAAAAAAAATATATATATATATTTAGAATCTTCACATTAAAAAAATCAGTTTATCAATATAATTTATATTTTTCAAATAAATACCATTTCTGTAAATAAATCCATAGTTAGGCCCACTAAGCCCAATAAGACAATCCATTTTCCTGTTGTAGACTAGCGTTTGAAATGCAACCATAAAAATAAAAGGGAGTCGCATAATGCATATCATCTTCTCGCCACCAAACCAAGAGATGTGGTGTTTCAAAGTTAATTACACTGAGTGCATAAAACAGTATAATTGACTGACTTCACCAGTCACCATATAATCAGGTATATATTTTCCCATAACCAATAATAAAAATAAACGACATAAACCAGCATTTACAACAAAATTAAGATACCTTAGTCCTGTGAGTCTTCCACCTACCAACCTAACTTTTTATCTTTAGGGGAATAGCAAACACAATGATCTAAGAATTCGAACGCGGTTACAATAACATATCCCATATACTCCATGGAAATGATGCAACATCAAAAACAAAAATTTTGAAACAACAGGACCTGCCATTATAAGCAGTCCAGAAAAAAAAAAACGTTACATCAGGTGACAACGAATACAATCTGATGCCGAAGAGATGGATGGGTGCATGTCTATGGATTTTGATACAATCTACCATCTGTTAAGTGCATGTATCGGATAAAGAAAATGCTACTTCACTTTTTTGAGGAGAGTTGATGTTCTGAACTCAGCATCGTCCCTGATAAAGCTCCACCAAAGGTATGTAAGAGGGATGCTAGTGGCATGATATAAAGCATGAGCATCGACAAAACCCCAGTAAGGTGGGAAGTCATATATCTCCAGGAGCATGGCTACACCTCCTCCAACAACAACCACCCACAGTTTCCAGCGTGATGGATGACGAGTGACACCAGCCCATACTGCCCATATGAGAAGTTGAGCTACACCCATGATCACACACACTTTCGTGTTCAGTCCTGCAAAAATGGTTTTGAATGGGGTAAAAACCATTGGTTAAAAAGCATTGAGCTAATTTATTAACTATCACAAGTTTGTTTTCCATCTTTGATGTATGCCTTAACATACCACAATGTTTCAGATTATGCTTTCAAGGGTAATATTAACAAAATCTTAGCATTGTATTTACATGTCCTCATATCCCTTAATATCATATTAAACTTAAAATGAAACTTGAAATAAATTAACGGCAATACAATAAAAGAATCATATGTAAATGCTATATTGGAGGGAAAATATGAAACTGTAATAGGGAGGTTAAGTTCGGTGTAATGGAATCAATAACTCCAAGAAATGAAGCAAATGCCAAAGTTGAATATAAATACAAGATAAAGGACAAAAATCATGTTTATCATGAAAGTAGAAGTTTTGCACAAGAGTAGACCAGACAGATGGCAAAGAAAGTATGCTGGCTGATTCCAAATAGTAAACAAAAGGCTATTTTGATATAAATTTTAAACCAAGCAGAAGAGAACCAATGCTATTGTCATATGGATATTAATTTCGACATGTAATAGATAGTGTTCCAGGTCCACACAGGTGCATTATGTTGAAATACTAACAGCCCTTATATGGTGATATGTTATGGTATGTCACAAGTGAAGGTCAATAGAGAAATGAATTACCATAATCAAGTTTAAAGAAATTCAGGTACAAGATGTGAGTTGTCACAAATGCAATCAGTGGTGCAGCAACCATGACCCTGGCAGCCTCATCTCTCACGTTGAAAGCTCTCAGTATTGCTAGAATAAAAGTAAACCCAAGTAATGCAATAGCAGATGAATAGTCTAACTTCTCTGTCAACTCAACATCTCTACAATCAATTTAGATAAAGCACCATATCAGTTGGAAGCAAAATATCATCAATATAGTACCAAGATAATGAAAATAATAGCACAAATAAACAAACAATCTGATTACTATTTGACATCAAAAGATTTATGAGAAACATGGTGGAACTAGCTTGTTTTCCTCTGGGTACAGTATTGCAAGTCTGCATTAAACTATCATTGCAGTCAAATTTTGTACAGATTATAATAAATTGCATATTCTGCAATACTTTTTTTTCCCTGGTTCCACAAATTGCCCCCATATAGCACCAAAAAGAAAAAAATGTGTTGTGAGAATTACAGTCTACTTCTATGAAAAAGAATTCGTATATTGTTGAAGTGGTAACATTGGGAAGAAGGATTTACATGTTATGTTGCAGGTACAAAGGTACAAATAAGAGATGACTACTTACCGACTATGGAAAACAGCACTCCAAAACCAAGAGTTCATTGCTAGTATTCCATAGATATGCCACAAACCAGTATATTCATAATAGGTCTTCTTATCTGGCCTCAAAGGCAACTTGTAGTTTAGAAGGATGAAAAAGGACAACCAACCATGAAATTGTATGGAAAGATTGAGTGCAGAGAGAGCAACAGAAACAGGTTCCTGAAAACATTAAAAAGAACATTTAGATTGGCAGATCATTCAAGTGAAATTAGCCTAATTACTTTAATTACATCAACAGTAAATTAGTGTTCCAGCATATAATATGTAACAACCTGGATGCCATAAACACGACGAAATGGCCATTTCCCATGATACTTGACAGGCTTGTCACCAACTTTTTCTCTCTCCTCTTCCCTAGCAAGCATACATTGATATCGACAGTCACTGCTGCAGTCCCATTGTTTCCACCTTATATAGAGTGGCTCTTGAAGATACCATGGTCCACCCATAGGTTTCCCATCAGATGAGAAGTTACAGTGTTGGAAGCATTTATCCCCTACACATCCAGTTTTCTCACACTCCTCCACACAAGCCCTGGAAAATAAATGACAATTATGATAAGTATAATAGCTCAACAGGCATGACAATAATCATATTAAACATTCAGGAAAATATGCAGAAACAATTAATATTTTCTGGAAGTCCAATCAAATTGGGAAACAACATAAATAGATGGAGTATTTTGAGTATAACATAAATCTCAGGTTTAGTTAATCCTCCAGCCAGTACTTCAAGATATCTCAAAAAGTTATTGTGCAGCCACATTTTACTTCTTAGGAAAAACTCATACACTACCATCTAACTCCAACAAAGAGTTTGTCAAACACTACAGTTGATACCACAAGAAACTTCACACCATTTTAAAACAGACTTTACAAATCAACATAAAAACACACAAGCAGAGATAGCACAACGAATACTTGAGAAAATTGACAGGAAAAATGGAAAGCATGCTATCATCTAGCCAAATAAATGGTAACACATTTCAAGTACTTGTCCAAAGGGAGGTTCTTTCCTAGGTTTTAGACCCAAACTTCTTTAAGCATAGCTTTGTTGTTAACAATAAGTGAAACTGCCTTGAGAGTGAAGATAACAACTCAATTACATAAACTAATTGCTAAAATATAACTTCAGAAAAAAATTAACCAATTTTCATTGGAAAAAACCCTTCTCAATTAACAACAAAAATTGTAGACAGATCCCATTCAATACCAAATCTAAAATGGTTAAACTGACTTTCAAAAATTCAACCCAAAAACTCAATAGGAAATGCTTTAGTTATTAAACTTAATGCACACTGAGTTAAGATGTGTTTGGGAATGTTCCTGTATACAGTGATTTAAAGTAAAAGAGATCTCTATAAAAGCAACGAAACTGCTTTCTGGAAAAAAAGAAAAAAACACCAATTGCTTCTCTAGAAAGGTCTTTAGATTCAATAAATGCGTTCTATTAAAGCACCTGCGACCTGTCAAATACCTATTTCAAATAACTGAAATATTTTTTTTATTCATTTTTCCTTTGTCTCTTTCAACCTAACACGACTAATAGCGCACAAAAGCAAATTTGACTATTTGATAAATTTTCTACAATAACAAACTGCTCCAAAATCCATCCTTAATCTCACAAAATCTTAAAAACCGAAGATTCTTATCACAAAAAATTTCACTATTTTCAAGATATCTCAAATTACGTTAGAATCTCTAGCAAAGAACCACAGTCTTCAACTATACTAACCATATTCATCATAATAAAATAAGAATCTAAAATTATTCTAAAAAATAGCAATAAATATAATATTCCAAGCTCTTCATAACAAAACTAAACAAGCAAAGTATTTTTTTCTGCAAAATTGAATCTATCGAAAAAAAATACGAGCAAGAAGCAACTAAGCGAGTTGAAAAACTTTACTTGTAAATCGGATCAGCATCACCGGCACTAGCGTGAAGAGAAGGAAGCAAACAAGAAAGTGTAAGAAAAAGAGCAATCCAGTTGCGGTTAGCCATCCAAATCGTGGAAAGTTGAAGTCAACAGAGTAAGGTTTCAAGATTTCTACATAATCAACCCCCGGCGATGGAGGCTGGAGTGAGGAGGTGATTGAGTTTGTTCCATTAAAGGGGAGAGTCGAGTTAGAGGATTGACTCAGTGGTGGAAAGAAGATAGAGCAGAGGTTGAGGTGATGTGACGGGTGAGTCAGTACGAGTTATGGGAGTCTCGACTCTTTTATGAATCGTGAGTATGATGGGGCAGGGACCAGAATCTCGTGAATAGCTGATCTCAGAAATGATTTGCGAGAAGACACGTGGACTTGAAGATGCTGGTATCCTTTTACGATATTGACCTTCAACTTTAAGACTAATGGCGTGCTAATTACGTACTTGCGCTGAAACCGCGCGTACTGTGCGTGCTTTTTGTAATTCGGAATCTTTTTTTTTTTTTTCAGAATACTTGCAAGTTGCAAGTTGCAACATGTAAAATAACAAAAAAAAAAAAAAAAAGTCAATTATTACTGGAAAGTCTGGAATGAATTGTTATTTGTTGAAGAAATTTCCCAAAAAAAGGGGGGAAAAAAAACCGGCGGTCTGGCGGCCTTAGTCTTAACCGGTTTAGGTCTGTTCTTGCCTCTTCCAGCTCTCTGTAGGATAAATTCCTCCTCCCTTTCGATCAACTACCTGTTATTTCTCACGAAGTTTTTTGTTAAAGCTCTTTACCCTACTCCAAAGCTCCCTTTCTCTCCAGGTAATTTTCGCTTTCTCATTCGTTTCACTAGAAAAACTGTTGCGATTTTTATTGGGTTTAATGAAAAATACTGCTGTATTTTTTTTGAGCTTTTCTGAAATCTCGTAGTTTCCATTCTGCTTTGTAGAGATTAATATTTACTTATTCGTGATGCTAAGAAATTGAATGTTGGTTTCTTTTCCTTTTTCCTTTATGTTTGTCAGCAATCTAACGTGGTAGTGGTGATTAACATAATTTGCTATAAATTTTGAAGTTAGTGAAATTAAGCAAACGAATGAGAGGGGAAAGTGAGCAATTTCCGATAGGACAATGACACTTTGATCAAATTTTGTCAAAATTTAGTTCTCGTTGAGAAGTTTTGTTTGTTAGCTTACGAATCATTTAGTTATTCATTTGTTGGATATTGTCACACTTAGGTATCTTTTCGAACCTTATTATTGTGAAATCATTTTCTGATTTTTTCCTATTCTTCTTTGCAGGATTTATTGGTGCGTTAGTGATTAAGGTTGAAGTCATTACCTTTTACTTACAGTTTAATTTATGGGTGATATTATGGATGATTCATCATTGCTGGGTATCCCTCTGCCAGTTGATGTCCTCCAGCCATTACTAACTGCTGCGAGCTCATCTTCTTTGAAAGAGACCCTAGAAATTTTTGTAGAATCTTCTAGAACTGGAGTTGGGCGCTCTGACCTTGCTTCCAAGGATATCCTTCCTACAGTCCTTCGGCTTAGTCAATCTATCTGTTACGCCTCTTGTCGTCAATATCTTTTACTATCGTTGAAGCTCCTTAGAAACCTCTGTGCTGGAGAAATTGCCAGTCAGAATTTGTTTGTTGAGTGCAATGGAGTTGGAGTTGTTTTAACAATTCTGAGGTCTGCAGGACTTGATTCTGGTGCAGATTGTGGGATCATTCGTATGGCTTTACAGGTTTTGGCAAATGTTTCCTTGGCTGGTGAAAGACATCAGCGAGCTATTTGGAGTCTGTTTTTTCCAAATGAGTTTGTTACTCTTGCTAAAGTACGAAGTCAGGAGACTTGTGATCCATTGTGTATGGTTATATATGTGTGTTGCGATGGCAGTGCTGGATTGTTTCAGGACTTATGTGGAGAAAAAGGGTTGCCTGTCATGACAGAAATTTTGGTCACAGCTTCTTCAGGTACATTTTGCATTGACAGCTTTGAATTGCATTTTTCTTTGTCTCCATCCAGTTTTGTTTTAATGATGTTTGCGGTAGAGCTACCGATAAAGTAAGTTCTGATTACCATATTTTCTTCTTTTGTTGTCTCACCAGTTGGTTTTAAAGAAGATTGGTTGAAGTTACTTGTTTCAAGAATATGTGTCGATGAAATACATTTTCCTCTATTGTTCTCCAACCTATACCAAGTTAGTGCCTCTGAGCAACATGAAGATCCTAAGTTAATAGATAATACTTTTTCTACAGAGCAAGCTTTTCTTCTGAGAATTGTATCGGAGATATTGAATGAGCGAATTGAAGAAATCATTATTCCCATTGACTTCGCATTAAGTGTTCTAGAAGTATTTAAGAGATCTATTAGGGTTGTTGATTCTTCCTCAAAGTGCAAGTTCAGTCTTCCAACACCCTCTTCTGCAATCAATGTTCTTGGATACTCGCTCACAATTTTGAGGGATATCTGCTCACGGGAGGGATCTGTTGATGTTGTTGATACACTAAAATCCTCTGGACTCATTGAATTGCTTTTATGTTTGCTTTGTGACCTTGAGCCTCCAGCAATAATCAGGAAAGCTATGAGACTGAGTGAGAATCAAGATGAGACTAGCTCACACTCAGACAAGACCTGCCCCTACGTAGGATTTCGGAGAGACATTGTTGCTGTAATTGGCAATTGTGCATACCGAAGAAAGCATATACAAGATGAAATTAGAGAGAGAAATGGGGTTTTATTGCTTCTACAGCAGTGTGTTACTGATGAAGATAACCCATTTCTAAGGGAGTGGGGCATTTGGTCGGTTAGGAACTTATTGGAAGGCAATGCAGAAAACCAACAAGCAGTAATTGATTTGGAGCTTCAAGGGTCAGTTGAAGTGCCTGAACTTGCTCGACTTGGTCTCAAAGTGGAGGTGGATCAGAAAACACGGCGTGCAAAGCTTGTAAATATTTCATCAAAAAAGTTCGAAGAATAATTTTCCTTCATTCAGTCTAATTAGATGATTTATACTGATCTCCAGTGCACCTGCTACATTAATTTGATGGTTGCTTGGTTTTCATTTTCAATCTCCGACCAGAAGACATTTACTTTGCACACATTTAATCTTTTCTTGAGTATTGCTATTGGCAACGGAAGTTTCCAGAGTGAGAGGCATGTAATGTTCAAGATGGAACGAAAAGCAGGACATCGAGGCAGGGCTTCATTTGCTTCAAGTGAGAACTTGGAGGGTTACTTTTATTATTCTTCAAACCTCTCAAAATCTTTTACTCAGGATCTGTTTTTCTACTTGTACTCCTGAATTATTTAAAGAGAATTTTGATGTAAGACACAGCAAATGAGAGACAGTTCTGCTTCAGCTAAACAATGTCTTATTTGCTGCTTTTTGATTAATGATTTACTCACATTGTAGAATCTCACCCATTTTGTTGAACCTATGGGAGTGATTTAACCTGCAGTGAACTTTCTTATCATTTTTTTAGAACATTTTATGCTTCACATTATTCATAACTGCTCCGAGATGATGATATGCTCATAAGTAATGCTACAATCTAGATTTTTGAGGTATAATTTGATTATGATTTCCCAGAGAATAATAAAACAATTTCTGAAATTAAATCGGAAAATGATTTAACAAATATTCTTCATAGTGTTGGTGTAACATGTACCAGTCTGGCAGATCAGAGAAAAAAAATTCGCTCCTGAGTTTTACTTCCATCTCTTCCTACGATGCCGTTTGCAGTATGCACAAGCACAACAACAACTACTCATGGGTTTGTCATGCGAGTATTTTATTAGTTATTACAGTATGGTAGTTTCTTACTTTATTACAAGACCGTTAGCGAGTCCGAGCAACGCACTCTTTTTCTTTGTTTTCTTGTTTGTTTCAACATTATCTCTTCGCGTGTCGTTTACACTTTACAGTGAAGAGGAGCATCCATGGCCACCGCTACCACAAATCCCCCGCTCCTTCTCCGAACCAATCCCACTCGCCTCCCAGCTTCAGGCCGCCACGCGCTCACCAAACCTCCTAGACTCTTTCTAACTTCTCCTCTCGGCCAATCCCGTGGTTTCCCGCCAATTCTACGCACAAAATTCAACAAGAAACGTTCAATCTCTTGTGCTTACGTCACTGGACCCCCTTCTGACCCGATCGTCAGTGAGCCCGACCTGACGCTCCACGAGTCTGATTCGCGGACTGAGGAAATTCAATCACCACCGAATTTGATTACATGGGGGCTGTTATCTAGTCTGCTAATGAAGCACAAGCTGAGGCTAGGTCTCTCAGTTTTAACTCTCGTTGGTTGCACCACGTGTACTCTTTCTATGCCCATATTTTCAGGTACGACTGGGAGATTTTTCTAAACAATTTAGAGAAATAATAGGAATGAAATTTTTAGGGTTGCCTTTTTATTAGTATGTGATTAGAAAATGATTTTTTTAAATTAATATTTAATACCAAATCTGAATTTTATTTTAATATTTGAAAACAATTTTCTGAGATAAAATGTCCACTTTGTGATTTTAGTGAAAACATTTTAAATGACTTGTATTTAAATTCTGTATTCCTTCTAGTTTAATCTTTGGTGAGTTGCTTGTAGGGCGGTTTTTTGAAGTGCTAATAGGCGCGAGGCCCGAGCCGTTGTGGAGGCTGCTGAGTAAGGTTGGACTACTGTACGCACTGGAGCCAATCTTCACTGTTATTTTTGTTGTAAATATGAGCACAGTGTGGGAGAATGTTATGTCTATAGTTAGAGCTCAGATTTTTAGAAGAGTATTGATTCAGAAGGTAAAATGTTTTATCCTATTTATGCATTATTAATTTTCAAGTTTTGTTGTAAACTACATGGCTTGTTGAGATATCTTTTTTCTCTTATGATGCAGGCGGAGTTTTTTGACCGATACAAGGTATGAGACTGTTTTATCATTTCTTGCTTTTTATGTAAATATGAATACTGGTTAGCTTAACAGGTTGGTTAGAATTTGTAAATTTTCAAAAGGAAATTAAAAAAAAATTATTGTGCAAATCCTAGAAAAGGCCAGAGAGAAATGCAACAATATATACAAATTAGGATACTCTGCTAGTTGATATGGCAAAGAAGTAAAAAATGACAAACTTAAATGTTAGATTTCTCACTGAGGAGATCTGTTTGACAGTTGTCTTTATTATTTGATGAAATCTTTTGTGTTTTCTGCTTATAGGTCGGTGAACTCAGTGGTTTGTTAACGTCTGATTTAGGTTCTCTTAAAGATCTTGTCAGTGAGAACATTTCAAGAGATCGTGGATTTCGGGCACTTTCTGAGGCAAGCCACTCTATATTAAGCGAAAGTGAGCTTTGTACTGCTGACAAGTAATCATGTAGTTAATTATTTTCCATCGTGATGGATACAATTTATCTTTCACTTCTATGTAGCATAATTGCTGAACTCTTGTTCAGGCTG
>WYDK02000086.1:789312-801234 GCA_009867345.2 Toxicodendron radicans
GGTTCAGCAATGATATTAAATTATATTAAGTACATGTAAGGTAGAGGTATGAAATAAAATAGAAATTAGAAAGACAAGATTAATCATTTCTGGCATGACTAATGACCATAGAGATGTAAAAAGGTCCTCTCCTTTTGTAAAGACAAACGAGTGGGAACACTGTGCATTGCTGAAAGATGTTGCTATAAATTATTGGTTGGATTTATGAATCCATAAAAGATTAAAGCCACTTGGACGGTCAGTTCATAAAGTCGTCATTCACTTACTCTTCAAGACATTGCGTTGAATTTATGTAGAATTGCATGTAGTCTAGTCTAGGAAGCAATCCAAGTTGACCAACTATAATCCAATTTCTGCAGTTTTTTTTAAGCTTATAAAAAGATGAATACAAGCTGAAAAATAGTTGACGAATTTTAAAGGATATGAACGGAAAGGAAATATATCTGATGAGATTTCCACGATAAGAATCATTCAATGGCAAGTCCCGACCACCATTTATGGTACAACTAAGACTAGCATCTCCACCATACATGTATAATGGAAGAAACAGTGTGGTTAATAACTCAAAGTATTTGCTCTAAAATGCAACCCTAAGTGACATTCATAATGGCATATGCAGCGCGCACTGATGAACAATATGAGATGACATGTTGGTTGGGACACTATTTTTTTGGTCACTTTGTATTAACTTTGTAAGTCGTATCGATCAGTTACCGGCCTCTTGGTCTTGGATACTCCTCTACCTATCTCAGGATGTGACATTCTCTAACTAAATCTCTTCTTTACCCAAAAAAAAAAAAAAAGTTGCCCAGATGGAGGTGGGGACCCTGAAAAAGTTGTGCTTTTTCCACTGCAAATGAAGAGATTTAGACCTTCTGTTTTAATTAATTTAAGTTAATAACAATGTAGGCAAGGCAATCAATTAATTAATTTTGGCGTTTTATGATTATGAAAATGAAGGATGATATTGTAATAGGATGGATTTGAAGTCAGCATGCATCAATAGAGTTTTCCATTACTGTGAGAACATACTTCTAATATAATTGCGGATTGCCACATAGTCCGTCTTTTTTCTTTAAAGATCCAAAACCAAAATCAATCCGGATTGTCTCTGCTCCCCATTTGTAATGTGATTCAAGTCCTCCACCAGACCCACCAACAAATAATTGTACAGACAAGAGTAAAGCAAACAATCTTTTAGTGGATAATAAGAGGATAGAACTGTGTTTGTCCTTAATATAATTTCTCTCTTTCTCTCACTATATAACTATACTTGTATATAGATCCAACCTTGTTGGGTCTGTCAATATCATGGGATTTCCTCTTGGAGAGAAACTAAGTTTGCCCCACCTTTTTTATCTGCATGTCATTGTGACAACTCCACCATCATGTTAGTTGCCTGTACTCATGGACCTTCATGTCTCCTTTCTTTTTATTTTCTCCACCCACTGTCTCTTGTCTTCTTATCATCATCTTTCTCTATTTTCACCTACAATTTCATTATTTATCAACTAAGTGATGTGCATTTTGATTCTGATTCTGATTTTGAATCAACTCCTACTACACTAATAAAGTTTTGATGTTTGTAAACCAACTACCCATGTTAATTACACTTAAACTAATATTATTAAATTCACAAATTAAGCTACGTGCATTGCTTTTAAATATTTTATTATATTCATTTGAAAAGTGAAAAATGTGAAAATTAATTGCAGTAATGATTCTCATCATTTATATTTTTATTCTTGTATATAGCCAGGTTTTCCCCGTTTTAGGTTTGTTTATTAACTAATAAAGGACTCTAACAGTAATGGAAAGAAAAAAACTACAGCATTTCTACAACAATCATCTTTCTGTCTACTGCTTAATTCGGGTTTAGCTTGAGGCTGTAATGTTTCAATTATCCTAAAATTCTGTTGAATAATTTGTTTGTGTTGCTAAAGGATGTTTTCAATATTATGTTAAATTATTTATGATGAGCTTCTCCAAAACTGCACAAATTAGACTTTAACCATCTCGTCATTAATGTTTAGTAGGCGTTAATTACCTCTTACATTTCAGTATATGATCACCTCATGAGCTAATCACAACTACACACTTAGTTAATCACCCCATCATATTATCTAGTATTCAAGTTTTGGAAAACCGATTTGAAGATATAAAGTGTTCAAAAATGACGGAGACTTAATTTCATCAACGTCCCTAAGTGATGATCCATTCATAATACGGATTATTATTAGGAAAGTTACGTATTAGGAGAATCAAAGAACTCTCATTAATCTCCGTTACAACATGAAGGTTCATTTTTCAGATAAAGATTAACAAGTAAGTAAAATGTTTATTAATTATTAATCCCCATATAAAGAATATTACAAATAAAAGTTCGTATATTAAGAAATTTTAATTTCCAAACATAGGAATTAATTTATAATATATACTCCCCTACGTCAACCAACGTATATATCTTAAAAATAATAAAAATAAATTCTATATTATCATGATAAAGAGTTTATTTGAAAGAGAATATATAGTTTAATATGTATAAGTGTTGTCAAGGCATAAAAAATTACTATGTATGCATTTATTTTATTTTTAATATATGTGTATGGTGAGTTTAACTTTGTACGAATGTATATGTATATGATACCTTTTTATTTATCAATTGTTGTACAATATTGTAGTGCTAATGTTCATGTACCAAAGACTGCTGTGAGAGAAACAGAAAACTAAAACTAAAACTCTTTACTTTTATAATTGTCTAATCGTGCATATATGTCACAACTGAAAGTCCAACCCTTTATATGGAGATAGTCAAAAATACAATCAATGATTAAGGTTATTTATAAGTTCCCCTCATCTTCGTAATCTTCAAGATTTTCTGAATACAGTACTTTGTATATAGTTACAGAAGAATTGCTTCAAACATGCATCTTTCTAATTAACTGATTAATTAATATATCCTAAATTAAAAAAAAAAATGTCATGCTATTTAAATTATAAATTATTTATTGTCACATTAATGTAGTTTTCAAATAAATAATTATTTCCAAAAGTTGATGGTCCACATTAATCTTATTTAAAAATGATTATTTAGTAATAATTTATGAACCAAACTTGTTGCATCAATCTTCTCGAAAGATATTTATAAACGAAACTTTTAAGTGGGAAAAAATTTAGAGCTATTTGCATGCAATTGTGCCCAAGGTCAACTAAGGAAACCCGTAATTACAGTTTAAACACTATGTTTATAAATTATAATATCGAAATTCGATTAAAGACGTTGACTTCATCTAAGTAAGTGCTCCAACACATAAATCTTAGTTTCCCATTAATTCTCTCCATTATTCCACAAAAGAGTCAATACTTAAAAAAGCTTTTGTCTCCTTTTAAAGACGTCAAGAGTCAAGACTGGTTCCCTCTAATTCTTCTGTATGAAATAACCAATTTGAGATTTAGGAAATTAAATCTCCCTTTATATTATATTCTTTGTAGGTTTAAGGATTGTTTAAATTGAATCTCCCTTTATATATATACATTTACATACATCCAAAATTTGAGTGTATCAAAATTAGGGCAACTTGAAGTGGATTATTAAGCGTCGTCACTTGTGAGCGAGGGCCATGACTGATATATATGTTTTACCTGCAGAGAAGCGGAAACCTCAAATAGTGCCACAAAAGAGAGGGCAGGTTTTGACGTTCCTTCTGTGAATTAAAATTTCTGTGGTGACAAAATAAGAGGGAACAAAGCAAATAAAAAGGGAAGGACAACGGGCGGGCCGGGGTTGAATGAACAGTACAATCTCTGCAACAATATTTTACTTATTGTCCTATCCCTTGTATGATTTGGTGGATCTGTTACTTGCAACTTGCAATAAGTAGTACGATGTAAATCCATATGCACCAACTTGTAAGAAAGAATCTTATAATAATTTAGTGTTACATTTATATATATGGTTATTTATCTCCTCCAATGTGAAAAAAAAAAAAAAAACCATAATGTTTTGTGCGGTTGAAGTAAACTGAGAGCCAAAGTAAAAAGAAGAAAAGAGAGGGGGGGTGTAGCGACATAGTTTGATGGTAGATAGTGACATTTATGCCAGTCCCAGAAAAACATCTTTTTGAGGCCACTTTAATTCCATTAACCCAACCTTCCTTTATATATTTTATAAAGTCATGAAGAAAAATCAATTGGGATTGTCAGTCTGTCCATTAATTTTCTCATGAAATCTAAATCTGCAATGGACCCACGAGCAAAATCATGGTACATTTGGAGCAAAAGGCAAGAAATCTTTTGGTGGGTAAAGGGAGGAAATCGAACTACATTGTCCCTAACATGGCGCTCACTTTCTTCTTGCAGTTGTAGAAATCCAACCAAGACGTCTAATCAGAATTCAGAAATGTGTTTCGGGTGTGAGTTTATAATTAACAGGTTGCTTTTGGTAAGAATTGACATCATGTCAAACTCTCCACTATGCTAGTTGCCTCCTTGACTAGACCTTAACTGGGGCACCCCACCCAATGGCATATTTGGTTTTTCAATAATTTAAGTACATTGGTGCCTGCATTATTGTATTTTTCTTTAATATTGAGTTGTTTGACAGAAGAAACATAGTAATATTTGCCATTGTCTGCCGCAATTTAATTGTATTAAGCATAGCCGAAACATGCGTATCGAAACTTCATGGTTGGATCAATTTACAGAATGGGCCCATAAAAATAATATAATGCAGGGCAAGAGCAGGTAAGCTAATAGTGATTCCATTGTTGAATTACCCATATTTCTTATTCCTTTGGTGAAAAGTTCAATAGCTCTTGATCAGTTTCTATCACTTGGATGATTAGAGCAGAAACTTTTGTTTGTCTCTTTCCTTGTATATATATTGCAGTTATAACTCATATATATTGGGACGTGGGTAGCCATACGTGTTACAACTACTGATTTGCATGTACTTTTGTCCTTATACAAGAGCTATACCCAGTGCATATGTACTTGTTTTTTAAGTCTTGGAAATAATTTCAATGTTACTTACAGTTGTCTTTTAATGTTTATATAAACTTAATCCTTTTCGAAAAACAATATATGTAACGTATTTTGACATTGATGATTTGGTAAATAACTAAAGATATTGTGAGTGGGGATATCCTTTTCAAACAACCGGGGTTTTAATTTTCTTATATAATTGGAAAGAGTTGTTCCCATAAAGAAGGCACAGGGGGGCATGCAGCCCTTAAGGTTGGCTTAGGCCTTTCATTTATGGGTCCAATAATATTTGGTTTGCTATAAGACAGTGCGGGGACAGTGAGTAGTAAGCGGGTGACATTAACATATTTACTCTTCAAAAACGCCAAAATACCATTGGGAAACGCTTTCCTGGCAAACTTTAAAGAAGACAATACACCTATATAAGTTGGACCCATTACCTAATTTTATATTCGGAAGCACCCTCACTTTGCAATTTTTACTTCTTTCAAGCCCTTTTTGGCAAACACTTAAATTAAAGAGAGAGAAAGATAGAGCTATAAGATTCCAATTTTAGTTCACCGATCTCCCCAAGGAGAGTAGTCTTGGCTTTTCCCTCAACGCACATCGCAAACTTATATCACTCACGCTCCTAATTCTTTTTCTTCTCACAACTGTCTACAAATCTTCTTTCTTCATCTCTTACTCTTACTCTTTCTCGAAAAACCGCTAGTCTTTAATGAAATGGCAATAAACTGCATCACAAATATACCCTCCAAGCCTCATCAACCAAAAGAAGAATATAAAGATGAACAAAAACAACTTGTGTTTGATGCTTCTGTGCTTAGGCATCAAACCCACATACCAAAACAGTTTATTTGGCCCGATGGAGAAAAGCCTTGTGCTAATGCACCTGAACTTCAAGTACCACTTATTGACTTAGGTGGTTTTCTCTCTGGTGACCCTGTTGCTGCAAAAGAAGCTTCAAGACTTGTTGGTGAGGCTTGTCAAAAGCATGGTTTCTTTCTTGTTGTTAATCACGGAGTCGATTCAACACTTCTGGCTGATGCTCACCACTACATGGACAACTTTTTTGAGCTTCCACTTAGTCAAAAGCAAAAAGCTCAAAGGAAGCTTGGTGAGCACTGTGGTTATGCTAGTAGTTTCACTGGTAGATTTTCTTCTAAACTTCCATGGAAAGAGACACTTTCTTTTCGCTATTCAGCTGAGAGAAACTCATCAAACATTGTTCAAGACTACTTTCTTAATACAATGGGAGATGAATTCAAGCAATTCGGGTACGAAAAGATACTACCATTTATTTATGTTACCTTTTGTTCTTTTTATAATTTTTTTTTCCTTAAAAGACTGAATTAAAATATTAACCTTTCTCTTGTTCTTGGTTATTACAGGAGGGTTTATCAGGATTACTCTGAAGCTATGAGTACTCTTTCTCTAGGGATCATGGAGCTTTTAGCGATAAGCCTTGGCGTAGAGCGAGGTCATTTCAGAGAATTTTTTGAAGGAAATGAATCAATAATGAGGTTGAACTACTATCCTCCATGTCAAAAACCGGACCTTACTTTAGGAACGGGGCCTCATTGCGATCCAACATCTTTAACCATCCTCCACCAAGACCAAGTGGGTGGTCTTCAAGTGTTTGTAGACGATGAATGGCGTTCAATTAGCCCAAATTTCGAAGCATTTGTCGTTAACATTGGCGACACCTTCATGGTAAGATACTTTTTCATTACTAACTTATAATTTGTTTTTAACAGTGTGAATTAAATTTTATTTTAAATTTAATTTCTTATAAGTTTGGTTGTTGTTCTGTTTCTTACAGGCTCTTTCAAATGGTAGATACAAGAGTTGCTTACACAGGGCGGTTGTGAACAGCGAGACAACAAGGAAATCACTTGCTTTCTTTCTGTGTCCAAAGAATGAAAAGGTGGTAACCCCACCAACTGAATTGGTGGAAAACTGCGGCCCAAGAATATACCCAGATTTTACATGGCCTATGTTGCTTGAATTCACTCAGAAGCATTACAGAGCTGACATGAATACTCTTCAAGTATTCACCAACTGGCTTCAACAGGAAAATAGCTGAACTAAGTTGAAGTAACGGTCATCATGTAATGTTAATTTTGTTTCTGTCAAAGAAAAAGATTGCTGGGATCGAAGATATCAAATGGATGGAGAGTTGGGCTTTAATTTTGCCAATTACTACTACTGTTTAGAGAAGACAAACGCAAAGAAAAAAAAAAAAAAAGAAAAAAGAAAAAAAAAAAAAAAGGTAGCTAGCTTTAATTTCAGAGACAGAACAAACAGCAGGACAAAAGACATATAAGATCGCACCAAATAAAGAGCTGTGATTAATCAGTTAGCCTTTTTGCTTTTTTTTTTATTTTTTTTTATTTTTATTTTTTGTGTTTTATCTCATAATTAATGTTAATTATCAATAGCACCACCTCTGTTTATGTAAAAATCTAATTAACAAAGAATGGGGTCCTCAATTTAATTACTTTAAATACTCTATAATATGCATTAATTGGGCTCTATTGTGAACTCAAAAGCTAACCTAAAACGGGATCTTTGCCCTAGCTAACATGCAAGGCTATCAGATCCCAGAAACACCAATTATATAAGGCCAGAAATTAGAATGTTGTTGTTCGATTACTGAGAATCAAAATTCAAACCCTAATCTTAGTTGTAAATAATTAAAAGTAAATGTAGGGATATTTTATTGAAGGCAACGTCACTGCTGGCATATACTAATTAACATTGTTTATTAGAAGAATTTGGAGTTACATGGTCAGGTCAGAGTTAGAGGCACAAGAAAAATCCAAGTGAACTAATGGCCCACCAATTGAGTGATTCAGAGGAATAGGATGCTAGAATCCATTGAAGATTGACAGAGCTTTCATTGCAGTGTATTTTTGTGCAATTTTTTTATTTGGTTTGATTATCATATTATTTTATATTTTGATGATTTGGAAAGGTTTGTGTAATACAGAATGCCAAAGAATATACTTGCTACATTGTCGCGGTGATTGTCGTAAAATGCTGCAACATTCTTTCCCATGATATCATCATAAATACTTACTATTCATTTTCTAAATCAGGATTCTGTGTTGTTTAATTATAATTAAGCTCTTCAATTATCAAACACCATTCTTCACATTGCCAGATCATATAATAATTTCCCCACTTAAACCATTACCAACCACTTCCATTTCATTCTATACTTCTAGGGATACTCTCAGCATCATACTTGATACAATCAAAGTTAGCTAGGTCATTTTAATTCCATTTTTTAATTTAAAAACTGTTTAGCAGATGACAAAAACTATTCTTTAATTAACCAGTTATATATTAAAAAAAAAAATATAACATATTATATTCAAAATCAAGTTTTCTATTCTTAACTTTTGAATTTGAATACATACATAATCTTTCAAATTATATTTATATAGCATCACATCGATCGATCTTCTGAACAGGCCTTAAAATTAAGCAGTGATAATTGGAATAAGAAAAAATATATATATAAATGAAATCAATACTACAGGCTACAGCACATAGATTATAGAATGTAAACATGTTAAAAAAACACACACACAAAAAAAAATCAGATGAAGTTAATAGAACTTTTGTTATACAAATAGAGGAACCTGATTCAAATGAGAATTAGCAAATTTCATTGCGTAATTAATGGTGAGTTTAGTATAAATTAAGAAATAGAGAAATGTCTCTCTATACATGCATACAGCCGCCACAACTAAGGACAATGACAGTCCCATTCCCGTACTCCCTTCCAAAAGGCCCGCATCACGTGGAACCATTTGTTGTTTGTTCTGGCACCATTTTCTTCCTCCTTACCTTAGCTAATAGCTAACTTATATTCATCTAATTAACTCTTAGAATTGATTAGGAAAACGTACACAAACACAAACCCTTTTATATATATTCTCTTTACATCATATAAAACGACATCTCTTGGGATATCTATCATCACCTTCACCTGCCCAGCACTCTTTTCCTTGATCTGTACCTTTCTTGTTCTCTTCCTTCTGGCTTTACCATAATACATCATCCTTTTTAGCATTTTCAGACATCTGTCCTGCAACTTTGCGTCTCTATGTTTGTTTCTACGAAGACACATCAACCAATCCATTATTTCCCAGATCTTATGTTTTCTTCACCTCAATTCCTTCCTTTGATATATGTTTCTATTGGACCGCTATTATGATTTTACATCAACACGACAATATTTCCAATCACCTCATTAGGGCTAATGTATTGAGTCTTATAAATTAAAATGAATAAGCAAAGTTTTCTTAGAATCATACATCGTACATCGTGTTATGTAGAAGACCTCATCATTGTCAAACACATATGGGAACAAATCAACCTGTGACACATAGACATATCTATCAGTTTAGCATAATTAATAACATGATTAAATATAGCCGATGATAGCTCCTTGTGACACCAATTCAAATACCTGGCAACGGTTGAATACAAATTAATATCCACAGACGTTGATTAAATTTTACCACATAAGATACAGCCAAAAAGAAGTTAACTCATATAAATGGGTTGGACAAATTGAAGATTGAAACATGTGTGGTTGGTTGTTTTGGTTTAGGATTTTAAGCTGTGATCATGATTTAGTGGTTCTTCAATCATGCATAACTAGATTTACTCCTAACTTGGGACAAATTTGCACATGAGGAGTCTCTGTCCAGTGGTTCAGTGCTTCTTCCATGCATTAGAAACAAACTTATTTATTTATTTGGATTTTGGTAAGGACAAAGTTTGCTTGTTTTTATCGGTAAATGTGTCATTATCATGTTAAAGGAAATTGATTAATTAGCCAACTAATATATGCAAAATAAAACAAGAAAGCTACAACTTAAAACGGTTGCCCCTCAGTTTAGTTTACTAATATAATATTACCACACTAATAATTTAATTAGTCTAATCAAAGAGCTCTAAATTTTATATTTTGGTAGCTAACTTTATCTACAAGAGTAGAGTTATCGGGCTACCCCAATTTGTTGTGCTTGCTGCTTCTATTAAAAACTTTTTTCTCTTATGTTACTTTCATTACATAAGACAAATTTCAATAATTTTAATTTAATAGTAATATAACAACAAGAAATAGGAGCTGCTTTGGTTATTATATTGATTAAAGGTCTATTTACGGTTTACTTCTTTAAAACTACTTAAAAATGTTATCTCAAAGTATTTTATAATTAAGTGCTTTTTAAAAATTAATTACCATGTGTGTTTAACTATGTAAAAAAAAATTGTTTATAATACTAGCTAGATTAAGACAATAAAGATTAGCTGAATCTTGGGTTTGGTGAAGTTGAATATAGAATATAAAATATAAATAGATGTAGCCGAATTAGAGCCACGTCGCATTAGGGCAAGCATGATGAAATCGAGCGTGATACCTCGTTTGCAATTGAATAATTAAGTGATATATTTGCATAAGATCCTGTTTATCTTAGCTAGCGAGCTCTATAACTACGTGCCAGGATGTCCAACACACATGACGGTTAATCAAATCTTGTTTCTTCTATCTGCTCGTCTTTTCCTTCGGCTATATTATTCTGAAAGTGATATCGTCGGAGGAAGACGACGAACCAGTGCTTATTATACATGCAATCCTCATATCTCTTATCTTCAAACTCTCTAAAAACAACAATATTTACTACATATTATATACGTGGAGGTGGATTCTGAATTGATTGGTATGATCAATTGCTGCTTGCCACGTGATTCACAATTACTGATCTTATAAATCAATAGTTTTTATTAATATATACATACAACCGCAAATCCTCGATCAATGAAACAAATATATAATAATATGATTATTATAATTCATTTAAAAAATAGAATATAATACCTAAAAATATATTAATTATGCATTTAAATAAAAAAAAAATAGACGTATGATAATGAGAGTTCAGTTAAAAGAGATAATTCTAGATCTTTAATATCATAACTATTTTGAAAGGAATGCTAGTTATGACCCTTTTAATGTGATTGAAAACCAAATATATCTAGATATTTTTGATTTTATCATAAATCTTTATAAACAAGAGAGACTCTGGCCTCGTAAATATTTTTAAATTTCATTATGAATATATAAGAATAAAAAAAAAAGTTTTATGTTATGAATTTATCATCTTAAAATCTTATAACCAGAATTTATATTTATAACTTTCAAATTTGGAGATTGTTAACAATATTTGAGAAAAACCAATAAATAAAAAAAAGGTGAAAATGAAATTGAGAATAAAGAATTTGTGTGTGAACGTAGGTCAATTAATTATTGGAAAAATAAAATTTCAAAATAATAAACTTCATAATAGAACAGAGAATCTCGTAGCCAGAAGTTGTTATCTATGCAGAGTGTGAATAATTAAGGATGAATTACGTAAGGTGACAATAGAATTAAATTCCTAAAAATGTTCAAATATTATTATAGTATAAATGACAATTGAATGGTAGTGGCTGACACTTTGTCCACTTGGTTTTTATTTGTTATTAAGATCTACTTGATGAAGAAAATGACACAAGTATATATATGTATAAAATTGCATATCAAGAGACGTAGAGAAGAGAGTTCCATACGTAACCTATGTAGTACATTAGTGACTTATTGTCCGTAAAAATGGACGGACCAAATATGATCAGGATAGATAACTATGAGGACCAAATATGATCAGCTTAGATAACTATGAGGACCAAATATGATCAGGATAGATAACTATGAGGACCAAATAACGTGACACTAGCTCAGTCTTCAATATTAGGTAATCAATTAATAATTAATTCACTTAATTAATCAATTAATAACTCTTAACTACTTTTATTGAGGTTTCGATAACTCAAAATACTCAAAACAATAAAGCTACCTGTTATACGCAAATCACATATGTA
>WYDK02000086.1:801334-811718 GCA_009867345.2 Toxicodendron radicans
ATTAAAAATATTACTAAGAAAACAAAACAAACCCAATATTGATTGGGAGTCAAATTAGGGTGTACTTCCATTCACTGTTTACCAAGCAAACCTTACTGCTCATCATGTACTGTACGCTACACTGTTCTTTTTTTTTTTTTAAATTATATTATTCATGAATATCTGGTTCATGCTATTGTCTTTGAAAGATTAATTTAGGATTTTAAAGTGAAATTATATTGATAATCGTGTTTTTTTCCTTTTTCAGAATCACGAGATTTATCATCTAATAATCTTGATTATGTCCTTTTTATTTCTTCGTGCTCTCAAAAGTTTACAATAAATACATAACTTTAATTATATATATATATATATATTATTAAGATATTCGGATCAGTTGAGTTTATTTCAATTAATTTTTTGAATTCTTGAAATTAATAATTAGTGGTTACTCATATTAGTAGTTTCAGAGACTCAAACTAAAGAGAAAAAATTTTCTTATTTATTTTTAAAGTTTTCTCATTTGTTCTTTTATCATCAGATCACTTATTATTGATTAAAGATTTATATTCTCTTATATTCAAAACCCAATATTTAAATTTTTGATCTGGTGTAAATGTTCAATGAAATCAATTACTTAATTATTCTTATATATTTTAAAATAATAATAAAAAATTATTTTAACCATTCATTAATGTTTAAGCAAGCAGACTAACTAAATTATAATTATCTTTCTAACGAAACTTTAACTCGTTAATTAAACTATACAATTTAAGAATGAAAAAGAAATAAGATCATGGTCCAAATTCCATGCTAAACATTCAAAATTGCAAAGAGAATAATTGATCATAAAAATCGATCGAGTACGGATTAATTGCAATGAATTGGGACTGTAAATCTCTTTCTTTCCTCGAATTATGGTGGCCAACCAATTTGTGGATCTCAAACGAAATGACAAAGAAAGAATAATAAGGATTATTCAATTAAGAAAAACAAATGTTCCTCATAATATTATGACATAGCTGACAAGTTACATCAAATTCAGAAAGTAGCATATATAGGGTTATGGAAGTCACTGAATCAACATGAATTTTGGGTTTTGATCCGATCGTTAATAACTTATCTCGTGAATACCATTCATAGATTCAATTAAGCTTTTTGTTTTTTTAATTTTTTTACTAAAGGCTGCCACCTTGAAGCTGGGCCATCATATTCATAACTCAATAAATATAGAGAAAAAAAAAAAGAATTGTATGGATTTTTCACTGGTCCCTTAAAATTCACAAACCGTTAGCAATAGAATAGAAAATTTTACACAGAATGACAGGGAAATGGCATCTGGAAGTCTAGTTGATAAAGCTAATGTAAATAGGGCGGCTGAATCTTTTTGAAAATCCATAGCATTAGGAGGACGTCCAGCTATCAAGGGATGAAGTTTAGAAAAAAGGAAGTGAGTTCAATGTTGCTATCAAAGGATACAGAGAGAGAGAGAGAGAGATATTGCAAATGCTTTTAACAGTGAAGAAGAAGATGCTTTTTTTTTTTTTTTTTTTTATCTTTTGTGCAATAGGAGAATTGAGGTGAGCTGTGAATGTGAATGAATGGTAGTTAACAGTAGACAGAAACCAAAAAAGACGTCTCCCCAATTTAGTAGGGGGTCCTAAGTAGGCAGATAGGATAACTAGGTCTAGGTTTTCCACATCTCTTTTATTTTATTTTTATTTATAATACTAAACAGCATCTTGGGATTTGAGATTGTAATAAAAGCCTGTTACCAGACTTATTCTGCCTGCCCTTCTTTAATTTTTTTTTTTGACTTTTCGCATAACTATTTATTCCCTTTTTATTTATTGTAGTGGTTAATTTTATTAAGAGGTAATTACATGTCGGTTTCAACCAGAAAAGATTATTAATTATCACAAACCCTACTCTTTCAATTTTTGTTACAACTTTGTTAGAATGATTTTTTTAGTAATATTATACATATAATATTTTTTATATAACATGATAAAACAAAATGTGAATGAATTTTCAATCATTTTTTATCACGTTTTATTATATAAAAAATATTATTCATGTAATATTATTTATTATTTTTAGTACACACTCTCTAATATATATATATAAATTAACAATTACCCACTGCAATTAACCGCTTACACCTTTTGTGTTAAAATTAATTGAGTGAATAGTAAACCAGACATTTTATATTGAAATAGAAAATTATATATTAAATATTTCTAAATAATAACAGAATACTTAGAAATTTTTTAAAAAATGAATACACTTAAGATTTAATATTATTTTTAAAAGAATTTACATAAAAAAAGAGGTACATGACGATCAGAGATATCCGGACCCAACGATATTTTTTCTTTACAAAAATTGTCATTGAATTTTCAATTTACAAAAATATATATATTAGTTTTTATATTTTTTACTTAGCAAAATATTTTAATTTTCAACTTTGTGCCATTCTCTTAATTAATTTAACACCAGAACTTATTATGGGTAATTTGTAAAATTTTTATATGTTGAAGGGGTTAAAGACGTAAAATCTTTATATTAATCTAATGATTTTTTTATATGTGTTTGTGAAATTGTCTGTATAATTAACTCTTTTATTAATAATGTTAGTTATATAAAATTAGGATCCTAACTTTGTTTTAGAATTCAAAACAAAATTCATGTAATAATTAAAAATCTTCCAGTAATAAAAATAAGAGTTCCTAACCTCTTGAGTGCAAATTTTTGGTATTACCAAAAGTAAATTTGTATTTAATTAGTTATATTTACTAGAATAAAATTATGTATAAAAATAATATTATATAAGGAAAACAAATTCTATCAATAAATGCATGTACTTCCATAGTTCCATAAACACTATTTTTCCAGATCTTCATTATTTTATGGGCCATCCTCATCTGCAATTCTAGAATGTACAAGTTTTCCTCAAGAGAAAAAAAAAAATTACTAATAAAAGATGTGGATAACTTGACATAATATGGTACTTATTGATGGATTTGGTGGGGCTTGTGGGAATGGGAATTAAAGTTGATTAATTTGAAAATATATAAATATGATGGTGACCAAGTTTTAATTTCTAAAGCTTACTCATAAGTCATTTTTGCAAGACCATGAAATGTCAATATCATGACCCATTTCATGCAATCATTTTGTGTCCCCCTCTCTCTCTCTCTATATATATATATATTCGGGGTGATTCAACCAGTTTTGTTTGTGTAAATGATTTTATATGTTTTATATAACAAAAATACTAGGTTTATAATATTTTCTCACAAACTTTCTTCTATAATCTTGACGTAACAGTTAACAATTAATTAGATCATAATAAATCTCATCTAATAAATTTTAACAAATCAATTACGAACTGTCACATTGAAATTATAGAAAAAAGTTTATAAGAAATAGATTGTGAAATTTATATGGATAACCTCTTTGTAAAGATAAAATCACTTAAAGCTAGCCCACTTCTATTCACTCTTTTTTAAAATTATATAGGGCCAATTTGGTTGACATGGACCCAATATACTGACAATAATATTCGGCAATTTTAAAAGTAATTTCTGCAGCTGAAAGTCATTGATAATGAGTTTAAATTTTGTATATATAAATTAATCAATGAGAATTAAAGAGAGAAGAAAGAGAAAAAAAATGGAGATGATTTAATTTTAATAATATTGGCCCTTGAAGTTAACACAGAAGACCAAGTCGCATTTGTCTTTAGAGTTTTCTTTAACACCCAAGACTTAATCAAATCAACTCTCCTATGAAAGAAAAAACAAATTTAACATTGAAGATATAAAGAGTAGTACTAATTTTAAAATCCAGCCAATCTTCTCACATTATTCGATTGTTCCTTTCTATACCCTTCAAAATCAGTATCATTATCGTCGTTTTCTTCATCGTCTTCGTTTACATCTTGTATATAACTCATCTCTTTTTTCCTCCTTACACCACCCTTTAGCCAGTTCACCACTTCCAGCATTGTAGGCCGGTTATCAGGATTACTATCAGTACATCTCATAGCGATCATCACCGTTGATTTCAGCTGATTACGATCAAACTTACCCTTTAATCTGGGGTCTGCAATATGATCAAATGCACCCTTTTGAGCATAAGGAGTGACCCATTGCACAATTTCCCGCTTCACTCCATGGGGGAGTTTCTCTAATGGCTTCTTTGCACTAATAATTTCTAAGAGCAAAACTCCAAAGCTGTAAACATCACAACTCTCGGAAACTTTCCCCCACATGGCGTATTCAGGTGCTAAATATCCAAGAGTTCCCTTTACTCTAGTGGTCAAATGAGAAACACCATGTGGTATCAACTTTGCGAAACCAAAATCTGCAACTTTTGCTTGAAATTCTGTATCTAAGAGGACATTACTTGCCTTTATATCTCTGTGAATTATATGAGGATCGGCCTCGTGGTGCAAATACCTTTACAAAAAATAGACACCATGAAACATATTATAACTATTTTCTATATAATAATTTAGACATTTACAAATAACGACAATCATTTACAGAGAATCTAATTGATCAAAAAACACTTACGTTAATCCCTCAGCTGATCCGATGATTATGCTCATTCTCCGAGGCCAATCAAGTAAACAATCTGGGGCGAGTTGCCCATGTAAATGGGTGATTAAACTATGATTAGGCATGTAATCATAAACTATAAGTCTTTCATCTCCTCCTGCATAAAATCCCCTTAAACCCAACAAATTCTTATGTCTCACCCTTCCGAGTATCTCCACTTCAACTGCAAATTCCATTTCTGCCTTTGCGCTCATCGCCTTCAATCGTTTCACCGCTATCTGCAAGTTAAAACCCTCAACTACGTTAGATATTTTTACAAAACAATTAATAAATTAATCACTACGATGCTAAATTATTACTACTTGTCAGCTTTTACTTCCATCTTCTGAAGACAGTTGCATCTAATTAAAGAGAAAAACAGGATATTCAACTTGATTGCATGCCTCGTTGCCTTTACTTGTTCGGCCCCAATAAACACTGCCAAACCCTCCCTCGCCTATTTTGTTATCATTATGGAAGTTGTTTGTTGCCTGAAGAAGCTCCTTGAGCGAGTAAATTTCCCATGGATAATCCCTGTTGGTGTATATACTACAAATTTCCATATAATGAAAAAGATTAACTAGATCAATTCTATATTTTATCTAAACAATTTGCACTTTTAGTTTATTATGTAATCACACACTAACCTGATCTCCTGTTTCTCTTCCGAGACGCAGCAAAAACATTTCCAAATCATTTTGACCTGTAAAATTAGTGGATATTGGAAGATTATTGCTGTGGATCAAGCAAGAAAAAAGCAAATATTTCGGTGATTTTGAAGCAGAAACAAAGAGTCTTATGTAGAAGACAAAGGATAGCCTCGGAAGTCAAGGAGTTTGTAGTGTGATGATGTGCTCAAGATGAATATGCCGATGATAAAACATCGACCTCCTGTATTTTAATGCTTGTTGTGTTTCGCCCAGCTATCTTCTCATTGGAAATGTCATATTTTTATATCTCTTTTTCAACATTCCTCGGAATATTTTATTATGTAATATGGAGTATATTACAACAATTAATCAGATGGTAATTTGATAATCATACTTTAATTATATTTTATGGTCAACTGAAAGTGACCTTATTATTCCAGTAAGGACTTGATTCAAAGAACCTAACAATATGGACGGTCGATCACTTGATTGACCAGCTCTTTTATGATATAGCATAAAAAAAGTTAATAATATTATATTGACATTATTTTTCTTATAACATTATAGGATAAAAGATGGTTGTGTGAAAATTTATTTTTAATTTAAAATCAATTAATATTTTTTAACATATAATAATATAAAATAAATGATGTAAACATCATTATATGGTAAAAAATAATTGAGTGAAAATTTATTTTTAATTTGAAATCAATTAATCATTTTTTAACACATAATAATATAAGATAAATTATGTATGAAATAATGTAAACATAATATTACTAAAAAAAAAATTAGGTTTCGAATAGCTGAGAAAATGTCATATTTCATAGACAATTAGCTGTACCTAATTCATTAAATTCAAAGTTGAACTATTCTTTTAATTATAAGCCAAAAAAATAAGAAAGAAAGAAAAGGTGTAGCAGAGGGATACAATAAAATAAACGAATTAATATTTAATTTCAAATTGACTATATTATATACACATTAGGAAGATAAAAGTTTTAACCTTAGCTATCAAAACAATTAATAAATTAAACATTCATAGGGCAGGTCTTTATGTAATTAAACACTAAGATGTCACATATTTGAGAATCAAAAAGTTAGAACATAATTTTTTTTTTAAAAAGGAAAAAGAAAAAAAAAAAAGCATTTTAGGGTGCATTAAGGGTTATTGGGCCATGCAGTCTCAAAATGCTTATTCATTTGTTCAAAATACGTGGGCTTGGATATTCCCGCAGGCCCCAAACCCATAGGTCGACGTATCGAAATTGGGCTTTTTGAGCCCAACAGTTTCCGTTAATTTCTGAATGCATAAGTCATAAGTAGGGCCCCATAACACCTGAGAATATTACAGTGTTTGCGTATCAATCAAAATTTCCAATGGGATGAATGGTGCTCAACGAACTCAACTGGCTCTTGAAGCACTCTAAGTTATCAATTCTTTTATTTTTATTTTCTTTTGTTTTATATTACCTGTTTATTTTCAATTGAAATTGACAAATGCAAATATAAAATCATGCCAAATATTGCGAAAAGTCTTCCAAAAATTATGTCAAAGATCGGCAGTTCCATATTATTTGTAAGTGCACAATCCAAAATTGACAAATTCACATTTGGTAAATTGTATCTTATCAACAGATACTGCTTCTTCCCATTGTTATCTCATATTGCGTTCCTCGTATCTGATATACTTTGTAAGTGATACAAATAATGTTGCCTTTGTTAAATTTTATCACAGAAGTTCTTCGACACTTGTGACTGTAAAAAAATTGAGATAGTAATAAGATATATAGCAGAAACTTAAAAGATAATGTTCCTTCTTCTATCATAGCGTTGTAATAGAGCCCAGATGTTTGTATATTTCAGCATTTGTATTTGTTCTTAACGCAAGAGACAAAGTCACAAAATCCCTTCAACTGGTTTGAAGGAATTAATATTATAAATTTGTATAGCTTCTCTATGGCGGCATTAACTTAAGCAATGTCTTCTTTTTTACTCAGTAAAGCGATTTAATGAAATGTTGATGAATTGGAAATTCAAGAACAGAGAAAGATGTGTTTGAATCTAAGTTTTATCAACTAAAAAATAACTCTGTAGAGTTTTTATACTTCCAAATAAAATGGTAATCCATGTGATTAGTCATAATACATTTCAACCGTTCAATGTAACACAAATTGACAGACACTTGGCCGTAGGATCTGCAAAAAATTCACCTTTAAAACTTTGAACTCCAGCCGCATATATTAACTTGATCACTCAGCCTACATTACTTCAAGGAGGTGTCTGGTTCGGGGTTGTTCTTTATGACTGAAGTTATATCATTTTATATTACTTGTATTATTATATTTGATTGTCAAGTAATATAAGATTTTAATAATCTTTTATAACCTATAGTAATTATTATTGATCATATATGTGATAATCTGATTATTTCAATTTTCTTAGGTATTATGAGATTACTTGGTATCTAAAACAAAAATAAACAAGAAGAAAATCTTATATCCAATGAAGATTTGCTCCCGATAGAGAGAGAGACAACTGCCAAGATTTCTCTTTTCCTACAAACACACAAATAAGAAAATCATGTTCTGAAAAACCTGCCACTTTCCTTGGGTAAAACAATAAAAAGTCTACCAACTTTTCTTGGACAAACAAATGAAGGCCTGTCACTTTTTATTGGACAAACAAATAATCATAGACAGTTGTAAAGAGAACATCACATGTCAACCAATGTGATAAAAAATATTTGTCACTTTTTCTTGGACAAACAAATAATCATAGACAGTTGTAAAGAGAACATCACATGTCAACCAATGTGATAAAAAATATTTGAAATATCTTGGATGAATAACTTAAAAAATCAATTGAAGAAAGTCAACCACGTCAAATACGATGTTACCACATCAACCCAACAATATGCACACATATTTACACAATACATAAAAAATCTAAAGCTTGATAAACAACACATGTCTGATACTATTGTGCTAACACCTAGAAAGTCATGTACACATATTATCATAAGTTTGATAAACAAATACTTATGCAAACACATGTAGCATCAAATCAAGGTTCTAGATGATTTAATGTTATAAAAGCTAACTATCCGACAACAAGATATTGTTCCTGACATTGAAGGAACTATAAATTTATAGTATTATTGTTGCATTCTACGAAGTTATCATTTGAATTTGATCGACAACTAGAAAATCTACCATATTCGTGAAACCAGAAGTAGCTGCACACATACATACACACACACATAAAACATCCAAGAGGCATAATGTAGAATAGGTAGAGACCTATAGAAGACGCGAGAAAAGATGTTTTAGAATCCTATATATATTGCATGGTTAGAGAAAGCTGCTGAACTATCTATGTAGACACTTAATATGAGGCTTTTTGGGAGATTCTAAAAACACAAAGTTTTCAGAATTTCACCCAAACTTCAAAAAGGTATAAACATCATATTATGTAAGATTGATTTTCAAATTTTGATATCAAAGTTGAACCAATTGTTATATAGTGTGGCCTGTAGAATCACAATGTAGGCTTAATTAACCATTCACAAGGACACATTGCCCTATACAAGGATATGTTACATCTTATTCTAAGTTGAGTAATACTATTATTCCAAAAATCTCATCTCATCGCAAATTATGTCATCCTGTGTAGTATTGAGACATCATTTACCAAATCATAACTTTAGTTTCGTATCAACACCACATAATATTACAACACTTGAGATACACTTTTTGGGATACTTGAGTTAGGTATTATTATTCTTCTAATTTATAGAGTAAAATGAAAAGACAAAGTTATACTTGAAGAGAAAATTCAAGAAAGATTTAGAAGAAAATTTCATTGAAACTTCAACAAAAACATTATAAAGATAATTTCAGTTCATATATAGCAAAGTAACTCAATGAAGAAGTAAAGCAACTCCGTTACTCACACTTGTTACATTGCTTTGGGAAAATACAATTACAATATCATTTCAAGTTTGGAATTAATTAAATAACTATGAAGTTTCAAACTCTTTACTAAATGACTATATTTTAAGTGATGTAAACTTATTGCTTAAGCGATGTGAGCTTATCTATAAGATTTTCTCTTAAGCAATATGTTTAAATCGCTTAAACGATTGTTGCATTTGAAACTTTATGACTATTTAATTAATTTCAAACTTGAAATAGTATTTTAATAGTTTGTCATTGCTTTACACAACTAACATAACATTAATGGAGACACACAAACTAACGACATCTTTAACAACTTTAGTAACTGACTTAGTTACTTTCTAATTGACTTGATTAGCAGACTTAAACCTCTCTTAAGCATCATTTGCATTTCTCAATCAAGATCAGTTCAACAGTTATCTTTGACTTAATCCTACTCACATAAGGACATGCAACTCTACTCGAGACCCAATACTTTTGAGTTATCTTTGACTTAATCCTCCTCACGTAAGGACATGCAACTCTACTCGAGATCCAATACTTTTGAGTCATAAAGCAACTAAGACCAAGTGATGAACACTTTTATGTCATAGAGTGGTTAAGGTATGAAGTGGTAAAGTGCAAGAATTCCATATATTCTGGTTATAGAGTTTCATCAGAGTGTTGCAGTACAAGCTATTTTTATATTATGAAGTCTCTGACCAATAGAGCAAAAGTGGGTAGGTTAGGACTCAAGAATATAATATCATAACATGTGAGATAGCTAACATGTATAAAATGTCACGCCCTATTTCGGGTAATTCTGACCCCATCAGATCCGAAAGCATCGGGAGGCTCGGATTCTCAAAATGAGGGTGAAATTTTTCCAAAAACCATTTGTAAAACTCTTTTCATAAAACACTTATGTCATTTATACCACTCAAAACATTATTTTTATAAAATAATTTACATAAGCAATTGTATCAGAGTACAACTACCATGTACAAACACTATATTAATGAACATATGTCTGCGAACCCACCGAAAACGTGTAGCCTGTGCCTCACGTGTCATGTATGCAACCTGAGGGGAAAACATTAAAACGGTGAACTAGAAAGCCCAATGAGTGAATAACACAATTATAATTGGAAATAACTTCAATCCTAAACTCGCATGAGAAAACTCTAACCATTTCCTTAGAGAAAACACAATT
>WYDK02000086.1:830881-845203 GCA_009867345.2 Toxicodendron radicans
GGGACAGATATGCTCATGTTCGATATAATTGTGGCCATCTCTGAGGACTTGTTGCTTCAAGAGCGAGCTACCTAGCATAGCTTCCATTATTGAACTTTATAGTAATTATTTGTAATAAATCATAGACGTTGGTTACAATGTTGTGAAGATACTGGTATCCTTTTATTAAGTTCATTATTAAACGTTGTTAAGTCTATTTTGTTTTTCTAGGTGTTGATTACAATGTCTTGAAGACACCAGTTGTGTATCATTTTTATAAGTTTATTGTTAATAAGTCTATTATTGGGGTTTAGTAAAATAAACGATAATAAATATTTAAACCATTAGCTGTTAGTACGTTCGTCTTTACCTTTTTAAATCTATAGTAAGTTATTAGAAGATGTTAACATACTTTTCAAGTCTTATTGGTTGTTGAAAATCTAATTATCAATAAAATCACAACAATAAACTTATAATATCTCTCAGAACTTGTTGCTTCAAGACCTAGCTAGCATAGCTTCAATGGTTGCACTTTGTAGTAACTATTCGTAATAAATCATAGGAATTGATTACAACATAGTGAAGATATTGATTTTCTAGGCGTGAAGATAATGGTGTCGTTTTTCTAAGTTTATTAGTTGTTAATAAGTCATTATTGGTAAGATGTTAGCATACTTTTTTTTTTCCAGTTTGCATGCACCTCAACTAATTCTTCGGGATCCTAAAGTTATCGACTGGGTAAGCCTCGTAGTGGCTACTTATATTAGTGTCTATGAGGACTCGAACTGAAAAAGAAAAGTTTTTTTCTTTGTTCTTTTACCATCAAGCCACCCATGAGGCCTTCCTTTGTACTTTTCATTAAGTCATATTGGGGGTTGAGAATTTAGTTCTCAATAAAATCACAACTATAAACTTATAATACTTAATGATAGACTTTATAACAAGCTCCTGAAGATACGGGTAGAGTTTTCACAATTTTCTTATTAACTCTATCGTTAATTCTCATAAAATTAATGACAGTTAACATTTGAGTGCGTTATAGGTCACTTTTCTTTGTTTGTTACCAGTCCATCATCACATTTATAAAGCTATCTTATTTGTTACAAGTAAGGTATTAAAACATTTTCTAGTCATGGTCGGTCAAATTCTATCTTTATCACTTCAAAATCATATGGATAAAATTGTAACATCGGGTAATAAACTTACGAAAAACAACACTGAAAGGCATTAATATCTTTTAAGAACAATAGATAAATTAGCTAAATATCAATCCCGTGTTTGTAGATATCTACATGACCAAAAGTCATTGCTTTCTATTTCTAAAATATTGTAAGGTTTGACGAGAATTCCAATTTTTAACTTAAATTCCCAAAAGGATATACTATCAAAAATTGTAATTAAACTTGTTTATATATATATGAAAATTCTCCAATGTGAACATCCTAAAATTTTTTATGTGCAAACCAAAGGTGAATGTCTTAGTGCTCGCTTCACGTTATAGGGTTTGTTAAGTGAACATCTAGACTCTCGCCCTTGGTCCGTATTTAAAAAATTTCAGGATATTCGCATTGGAGAATTACTATATGTAGAGCTTGATTTAAATAGTTGCAGGTCTAAGCAATGCTGCAGAGGCTGTTGGAGCATTGTGTTGAGTTAGTTGAGTCAATGTGAGTCAAAGTTTGTTATGTAACTGAATGGTGTTGTTGTTTCAGTTACTGTCAGTTATTCTGTTAGAAGAGTGAAGCTCCAGATCTCAGTATATAAAAGAGAGGTTTCTGAGAGTTTTGATAATCAAGTAATCAATCTATTCGATTGAATTGAGAGAAAGAAGTTTGTGAGAAAATCAGAGGGTTTATTCTGGGTAATTTTCTGGGTTGTTTTCTAGGTAAACAAATAGGTCATCTCTTGTGTTCTCTTCTTGTAATCTGAATCTTTGATTAATAAGATTGACTTAACCTCACCAAGGTTGGCCGTGGACGTAGGACATTCAGGTTCGAACCACGTAATTGATTCGTCTTCTTAATTTCTTGATTGATTTAGGTTAGTCTACTGTTGTTGTGAAATCTGGAATTTAATTCTTGCATATTGCTAGAGTATATCGAGCAGCAATCGAACGCAACAATTGGTGCGGTGAGCGTGGAGAGCAAAATCGAATCAAGATTCCAGTAAATTCAAAGTTCTTGGATTGGGTATCATGGCAACTGCAAAATTTGAGGTAGACAAATTCACCGGTGACAACGATTTCAGTCTTTGGAAAGTAAAGATAAGGGTATTGTTGGTTCATCAAGGGTTAGCATCCGCTATTGAAACTAAATCAACTGATAAGGGAGAATCAAGTGCATAATCAAATGAGAAGAAGAAAAGAGTTGAAGAACTTGATGAGAAAGCAAAGATCAGAGCGGAAGAGATCGAAGCCAAGGCTCATAGTGCAATCTTGCTGAGTCTTGGAGATGAAGTCTTGAGGGAAGTAATAGGTGAAGTTGCTGCCCTAGATCTTTGGAATAAGTTGCAAGCCATATTTATGAAGAAATCTCTAGCAAATTGATTGTATTAGAAAAAGAAGCTTTATACATTGAGTATGGAAGATGGCAAAGAAATGAGAAAACATCTTAGTGATTTTAACAAGATAATGCTTGATTTGAAAAGCATTGGAGTTAAAATAGAAGAAGAAGATCAAGCAATAATCTTGCCGACTTCTTTGCCCAAAATGTACAAACATTTTGTAGATACAATGTTGTATGGCAAGAAAACTCTCACCATGGTAGAAGTTAAAGCAGCTCTTAACACCAAAGAATTGTAGAAGAAGAATGACAATGGTGCACCAAGTCAAGGAGAAAGTCTAAGTGCTAGAGAGAGATCAAAGCAAATGGATTTTAAGCATGGTAGAAATAAATCAAGGTCCAAGTCAAGAAATGGAAGGAAGTGCTTTGTATGTCATCAAGAAGGACATTTCAAAAAGGATTGTCCAGAATGGAAGGCAAGATAGTCCAACAAGAATGGACAGAAATCAAGTCAGAATGCTGAAGCACCTATTGCAGCATATAGGTATGAATCTGCAGATGTATTGATAGCTTCTTCTGAATCTAGCAATGAATGGGTGATGGATTATGGCTATTCCTTCCATATGAGTCCAAATCTTGAATGGTTCAAAGGCTCTCAAGAAATGGATGGTGGTAGTGCTTTTGGGAGACAATAAAGCATGTAAAATTCAAGGACAAGGCTCGGTGGTGATAAGGATGTTTGATGGCCAGCAAAAGGAAATCCAAGGTGTAAGGTATGTCCTTGATCTCAAAAGAAATATGATTTCAATTGGCATGTTAGATAAAAATGGCTACAATATTAAAATTGAAAGTGGTGCTATGAGAGTTACTAAGGGAAACTTGGTGGTGATGAAGGGTAGCTTAAGAAATGGTTTATATTTTCTTGAGGGAAAAACTGTGACGAAAATTGTAGGGAATGTTTCAGAGGATAAAAATGAAACAAGAAATTGACATTTGAGGTTAGGACACATAAGTGAGAAGGGATTGAGTGAACTGAACAAACAAGGGCTGATAGGAAAGATTAATACTACATTGTTAGACTTTTGTGATAGATGTGTGTATGGTAAACGCATAAGGGTAAAATTTGGTTTTGCAATGCACACAACCACAAAAATTATGTAGTAAGTTCACTCTGATTTATGGGGACCAGTAAGGGTTCAATGAAGGGGTGAGCAAGTTATTTTATGACTATCCTTGATGACTTCTTAAGGAAACTTTGGGTGTTCTTACTCAAATCAAAAGACCAAGCCCTACAAACCTTCAAAGAATGGAAAATTCTGGTTGAAAATCAGTCCAATAAAAGAGTGAAGAAGTTGATGACTGATAATGGCCTCGAATATTGCTCAAAAGAGTTTGATAGATTTTGTGCAAGTGAAGGCATTGCAAGGCACTTAACAGTACCAGGAACTCCTCAAAAGAATGGCCTGACAGAGAGGATGAACAAGACCATTTTGGAGAGGGTTAGATGCATGATGGAGTATGTTGGGTTGCCAAGAATATTTTGGGTAGAAGTTGTGAAAACAACTTGTTATCTTATCAATAGAAGTCCATCAGTTCCTCTAAGATTTAAGACTCCTCAGGAGGCGTGTTATGGAAGTCCTGCAGATTATAGAGTGCTGAAAGTGTTTGGTTGTACAACTTATGCTCATGTGAAGTAAGACAAACTCAAGCCAAGGGCATTGAAGTGTGTATTTCTTGGGTATCTTGAAGGTGTGAAAGGGTATAGGTTATGGTGTATAGAACCTGGAAATGAGAAATGCATAATCAATAGGAATGTTGTCTTTAATGAGTTGGAGTTTCCATTTAAGAAACAAGCTTCACTCTAGCACATATACAACATCAGATACAACATCAGGATGTAGAAACTGCAGGTATTTTTCAGCTTGAGGTAGAGCTTGAAAATGAGAAAGGTAAAGCTGGAGATGAGGTCCAGCACAGAAATGAATCTCAACAAAACACATCAAGCACAGAAGAAACTCAAGATAATCTTGCTAATTATCAGTTAGCAAGGGATAGAGAAAGAAGACAAATAAAGCCTCCAAATAAATTTGGTTTTGCTGACCTTATTGCATATGCTTTCATGGTTACTTCTGTTTTTTTTTTTTCCAGATGATCATCCTGTCACCTATGAAGAGGCAATGAAATGTAAACTGAGCAATGAGTGGAAATGAGCAATGGAAGAGGAAATGAATTCTTTGATGAAGAGTGAAACTTGGACACTTGTAGATAAACCAAGGGACAAGAAACTTGTGGGCTGCAAGTGGATTTTCAAAAGGAAAGAAGGGATTCCAAGGGTTGAAAAGCCAAGGTTCAAAGCTAGGTTAGTAGCTAAAGGATTCACACAGCAAGAGTGCATAGATTACAATGAGATTTTCTCACATGTAGTCAAGTAAACAACCATTAGAGTTCTATTATCCATGGTTGCAAAGCTAGACCTAGAGTTGGAGCAGATGGATGTCAAGACAACCTTCTTACATGGGGAATTGGAAGATGAGATCTTCATGAAGCAACCTGAGGGCTTTGATAATGGAAATCCTTGTCAAGTATGCTTGTTAAAGAAGTCTCTTTATGGCTTGAAAGAATCACCTCGACAATGGTATAAGAGGTTTGATGAATTCATCTTGAATATTGGGTTTGAGATAAACAAGAATGATAGTTGTGTTTACTTCAAAGGAGTTGATCTATAGAAGAAAATCATATTGCTATTATATGCGGATGATATCCTTATAGCAGGTAAAGATAAGGCAAAAATTGACAAGCTCAAGTTAAGCTTAAATGGTGAATTTGAGATGAAGGACATGAGGCATGCTAGTAGGATTTTAGGAATTGATATCATAAGGGAAAAGAAGTTAAAGTTACTGAAATTGCCACACCAAACTTACATAGAAAAAGATTTTGCAAAAGTTTGGTGTAGACAAGGGAAATTCAGTAAGTACTCCCTTAGGTGCTCATTTTAGTTTGTCAAAGGAGCAAGCTCCAAAAAGTTCAGAAGAGTTCAAGTATATGGAGAACCTACCCTATGCAAACTTGATAGGTAGCATAATGTATGATATGGTAAGTACAAGGTTGGATTTAGCTTATACAGTTGGGGTGCTATCCAGGTTTATGGCAAATCCTAGTAAGTTGCATTGGCAGACTCTCAAGTGGGTTCTCAGGTACTTGAAAGGTTCTACTGAAACATGTTTGGTGTATGATGGCATGCTGGAGCAAGGTATACCAGTAGTTGGGTTTGTAGACTTTGATTTTGCAGGTTGTGTTGGCAGTAGGAAATCAACATCAGGATATGTATTTACTGTCTTTGGGGGAGCTGTAAGTTGGAGATCTTGTTTATAGAAGCTGGTGGCTTTGTCAACAACAGAGGTTGAATACATATCAGCGGCCGAGGGGTTTAAAGAAGCTTATTGGCTGAGAGGATTGACTGAAGAATTAGGAATTAATTTGTATGGTTTAACTAACTATTGTGATAGTCAAAGTGCGATCTGTCTTATGAATAGTCCATTGTTTCATGCCAAAACAAAACACTTGGATGTGAAGCTTCATTTCATCAGAGAAGCGGTCAGTTGTGGTAAGATTAATGTTGACAAGATTGAAACTGAAAAGAATCCTGCAGATGCATTAACCAAATGTGTACCTATAGCTAAGTTTGAGCTTTGCTTGAACTCAGTTGGAATTCGAAGGAGTTAAGTTTGAGGTAGAGCAACCTGGTGCGATTTTAGTAGCCATAAAATCAAGGTGGAGAATTGTAGAGGTTGATTTAAATAGCTGCAGGTCTGAGCAATGTTGCAAAGGCTGCTGGAGCATTGTGTCGAGTTAGTTGAGTCAATGTGAGTCAGAGTTTGTTACGTAACTGAATGGTGCTTATTTCAGTTACTGTCAGTTATTCTGTTAGAAGAGTGAAGCTCCAGATATCAATATATAAAAGAGAGGTTTCTAAGAGTTTTGGTAATCAAGTAATCAATCTATTCGATTGAATTGAGAGAAAGACGTTTGTGAGAAAATCAGAGGGTTTATTCTGGGTAATTTTCTAGGTTGTTTTCTAGGTAAACAAACATGTCATCTCTTGTGTTATCTTCTTGTAATCTGAATCTTTGATTAATAAGATTGACTCAACCTTACCAAGGTTGGCCGTGGACGTAGGACATTCAGGTCCGAACCACGTAATTGATTCGCCTTCTTAATTTCTTGATTGATTTAGGTTAGTCTACTATTGTTGTGAAATCTGGAATTTAATTCTTACATATTGTTGGAGCATATCGGGCAGCAATCAAACGCAACACTATATATATATATATATATATAACTTTTCGTGCGGATATCCCGAAGTTTTTAACATGTGAACCAAAAGTGAGCAACTATACATGATCACCATTTTAGAAGCAATTGAGGTAATAGTTGGAAGGTTTTGGAGGTTTTTGAAAATGGTTTGTTGTAACATGGTTTTAAATATTGAATTATTGTTTCTGTTATGTGCTAGGTTTGTTCATAATTGTGGTTAGACACTATTTTGTGTGATTGTCATGTGTTTTAGTATTTTAGAAGCCTCCCACATACTTTGCATGCCCATGGAGCAAATTTTCATTTATTATCTTGTATGTATTAAAAATGGTAATCATTGTCTTTGAAAGTGATTAATTTTTTCTTGATGATTTGGTTTTGATTTGTAGCCTAGTTGACTTGAGTAAGTAAGCCGAGGGTTGTTCCACACCTAATCCCCTAAAGTTATCTAGCTTAGGAGTAGTTGGCCCAAAGCTCGCTACATGGGTCTTCTAGAAAACTTAATAAATCATTACATAAATCATGAGCGTTATAAAAAATGTAAGTCTTGACTTGTAGCCTAGTTGGTTCTGGTAAGTAAGTCTGAGGGGTGTTTTACACTTAATGCCCTATAGTCGTCTGGTTTGGGAGTCATTGACCTAAAGCCCATTACACGGACCTTCTAGAAAACTTAAGAAGTTAAGACAAGAAAAAAAAAATGAAATCAAGTGATGAATGAAAATAAATTATATGTTAAAATCTTGTGTGGAAAATGAGCATTATGTTGCATGTAAATAAGTTGGGAAGTTTTGCATGACATTTTAACATTGTGATATGAATGTGAAATGTGTTTTTGAAAAGCTTTAATGGAGATAAGCAAATCTTGATAGAAACTTTAGTTCTTTATTTATGATTGTGTTGTTTACTTGTTGTGTTCAAATTCTTCACTTCACCTTTTGATAAATGCTTTGGTTGTTGATAAATGTGGTTGTGTATGGTTTTGTGAAAATATTGAAAGAGTTCCTTTGATTTTGATCGAGGACAAGCAAAGAGAAAATTGGGGAGTGTGTTAGAGTCATGAAAATGATTCAATTAAAGTGATTAATTACCCTTTGTTATCATTTAATTTGAATATTTGTCAAGACAATCGAAGAATTTATGATTTTTTAATGGAAAATCACATTTCAATTTTTCCTTACAATTGTGCATGTTTGAAATAATTTTTTGAGATATTGTGAGTTGATATTAGGGTGTGATTTATTGTTCAGGGTTGATTTTGTCTTAATTATGTTGAACAGGGGGTAAAATGTCATGATTTCAAGGGGTTGATTTTATCATTGTTCAAATATGCAAGGACCAAATGAAAATTTGTCACATACACTATATAAAGGAAATGAAGAGTCGTGAAATCTGAGTCGGCTTCACCCAAAACCCTAGCTCACCTTCATCCCATTTTCCGGCGACTCTCCGGCGAGCTCCTCTGGTGCCGATTCAACCTCCCACGATCACATTCATCACTTTCTGCCGCTGTGAATGCCTGATCTCCGTCCGCCGTGCAACGTTTCAACTTCCCGATGAGGTTTCTACTTTTTTTGGCCACAATCTGTCTTCCCCAAGTGTCGGCCATCTCTCTCATGGCGTTCCCACACCAATTCCGCCACCATTTCCGTCATCGCCGTCGTGGATCGATTTGCGCCGCCATGTCATTTGATCTTCTTCAGCGTCGATCTGTCTTCCTCTTGTGTCGGCTTTTTGATCAATCACATTTCGTCAACTTTTCGGCATCATTCCATCACCTTTTTCCAAGAAACTTGACGGAAAACTAATGTATTCTGGCGAGTTGTGACGTTTTGATTTTTGGGCACTCCGTTGGTCAAATATGCTCCTTCTTCGCATCATATCGTTGTCGGTTCCGAGCTTTTCGCCATGACCAGCTTTGTTTCCACTGATCTAACCTTCATCGACACACCCATGAGTGGCTGAGCTTCCGGTTGCTCGTTACGACATAGGCGAGATTGAGATCAACACTCACAACTTTCTTTGACAGCTCTCGACTAGTTGGATGAGCCCAATCGTAGAACATTCAGTAGTATTATGTATTGACTATATTTGTTTTCATTTTCATTTCACGTTTGACTTCGATACTTCAATGTAGTTTGATACATGATTTGTGATTAATGTTGGTTGTCCATTGCGATTAATTGTTTACATAAAACTTATTGCACTATAAATGTTGGTTTGAGATAATTAAATGTTGAGTATTGCTTTAAATTACTTCGCATCAATTGTAATCAAGTTATATTTGCATTTAATGCCATTTCTACTTGTGTTGCATTATTTTGTAGTTGGTTGATTGGATGTTGTGTGTTGACATATTGTATTTGTTAATGACGTACCAACTAGTGATGTTTAAGTTGTAGTGTTTGTCCGTAGTCGATGATAGTCTTTAACTAATCAAACTTGAGTAATCAGGTTAGACGAGATAGATTATACCTAGACTGCCGAGGAGAGATGTCATTGGTTTGTCTTGCCTTGCCTTGTAGGTTTAGGGAGCCGTAGAGTGTAGTGTAGAGTTGATTTCGTGTCGAACCAAAACCGTAACGGCAACATTTTCTTTATAAAGTTTTAACTCATTTTAGTTTCAAATATTTAATATTTGCATTTAGTTTGTTTAGTTTTCATTAAGTTCTTTAATTCTTGCTAGTTGTTTCCTTAGCATTAATCATTCCATTTGCATACTTAATTTCCATTAATTCAAATATTCATTTAGTTGTAAGTCTTGCTCCCTGAGGATTCAACCCTTATTGTCACTCACTTGGTAATTATGATTAATTAAATTTGCGACCTTGACAACTGGTATCGACAAGACTAGTGCAAAACCCACCGCTACGGTCCTCCACTTAAATCGCGAATGCTCAGATGAGGAATTGAACCTGAAACTGTATGTCTATCCTCACTATACCTAATTTACCCTAACTATTTGGGCTACCCACGGATAGGTTCACGGATAGGTTTTATGAGGTATAAAATGATATGTTGCAATAACTATAATCAACTTTCGTTATTCATCAAAATATTATCTTTTATAATGAATGTTCTAAAGACAATGTAATACTCCGTTGTGCTTTAAAAAGGTTTGACTTATAGAAAGAAGAAGAAGATTAAAGAAGATAGGAACAGAGAAAAAGTAAAGCTATTTCGCAAGAAAAATTGGGATTTTTTTAACTAACTAACTAGAATACGCACTACAATTTTTATATTCTAGTTACAACTTAAAACACACGGTTTTGTCAACTTAAAACAACCACATTAATTTTACAGTTACTACAAAAACAACCCAGAATATAGTTACAAATTGTATCTAATATGCATGGTCTGTTAAACTAAGCCATCTCTTATTCCTTTTGTCTATAGCTCAATATGCTTATGGGGATATAACCATATTACATTAAAAAAAAAAAAAAACATTATTTGAATATATATGAAAAATAATTTTTTTTTATATAAGGATTTTAAGACAAAGGTGTCACGAAAATTTTAATATGTGAAGAAAGCAACTAGTCGCTCACTTTTGGTTCGCATGTTAAAAACTTTAGGAAATCCGCACTAAAAGTTACATATATATATATGTAACATTTTGTGAAGACCACACATATTCACCTTCGGGTTTATTATATAAGACTAAAATAAAATAAAGTTTATTAAAGAATTATTATTATTATTATTATTATTATATATTATACATTAAAATCTACACTCTTTTCTCACGTGCTACACAAGTCATTAAGAATCGAATATATTATAAGTTGTCATCGCCAATTGAAACATTCCTTCACATATATTATAAGTTAAAAGACTGTTTAATATTCAACAATTAATAACATCGAAACGAGCAATTTGAGCAAGAGATTGACAAAATCACACTTTCACTGCAATTCCAAGCACATATTCACAAATTGAAACGACTAGAAGATTACCGTGAAGGATGAATCCAGAAATGGCGCAAATACTTTGAAAAAACAAGCTTTTGATTTCTTTAAAATATGATTTCGTTTTCAACAATGAGTGTGACAACCAGCTGACCAATTTGAGCAAAAGAATAACATTTTCACTGATACTTTTCTGAGGAAGAATTATGACGACATAGTCACACATTGAAATGATTAGAACATTCTATTCATGCTATTTCAACGATGAAGGGGCGGACCCATATGCAGTCATGTGGGGTCAAGTGACCCATTTGGGTTTTTATTTTTTCAATTGTTTTTTTAATTTTGTCTCATAACAAAACTAAATTATAAAATTATCGTAAATTTAATCAATTAAAAAGTTTGATTTTCTCTAATAATACATTTCCTCTTTTTTTCTCCAATCTCAACTTTTTTTTTTGTCCAGCGTGCCCCACTTCACCTCTCCAATCCCTATTCTTTATATTGATTAATGAATCTCTTGATATCTCTACAAATAAACAAATGGTTATTGTCTTGAGTTATGTTAATAAGAATGAACTTATTGTGAAGCGTTTTGTAGGTGTTGAACACGTTACCAGTACTACAACTCTCTCACTCCAGATGACACTTGACAATTTTTTTTTTCTAGACATGGGTTGCGTTTTTCTAGATTGCGAGGACAAGATTATGATGGAACTAGTAATATGAAAAGAAAATTTAATGGTTTAAAGACACTGATTTTGAAAGAGAGTAGATATGCTTATTATATTCATTGTTTTGCCCATCAATTTCAGTTGGCTCTTGTGGCTTTAGCAAAGAATCAAGATGATGTTAATGATCTCTTTAATATTGTGGCGATTATAGTTAATATTACTGGTGCTTCATCACAACGTTGCGATATTCTTAGAGATAAAGCAAACTAGTAAAGTTATTGAAGCTCTTTCTAATGGTGAACTTTCAATGGAAAGGGCCTCAATCAAAAGATAAATATGAAACGTGTCGGTGATACACGTTGGAGCTCACATTATGGTACATTAATAAACAAAGTCTTGTTGTTCTCATCCATTATCGACGTTCTTGAAATTGTGGCAAAAGATGGAACAAACTCCGAGCAAAGATTTCAGGCAAGAAAAATATTGAAATTGATGCAATCATTTAATTTTGTGTTTACTCTATTTATGATTAATTATATACTTAGATTTACAAATGAACTTTCTCAAGCATTGCAAACAAAAGCTCAAGATATTGTAAATGCTATGAATTTGGTTTAAGCGCGTAAACAAGCTTTACAATTGATGAGGGATAGTGGATGGGAGAATTTACTTAACAAAGTTAATTTGTTTTTTTTGTGCCAAACGTGACATTGATATTTCAAATATGGATGACAATTTTTTTATTCAAGGGTCATCACAACGGAAGACTAAAGGTATCACAAACGTGCATCATTACCGCATTATATTATTTTATAGTGTCCTAGATATACGGCTTCAAAAGTTGAATAATCGTTTCAAAGAGATAAATATTGAATTACTTATTTGTTTGACATGCTTATGTCCAAATGAAAATTTTGTTGCTTTTGATAAGAAAAAATTGATGCGACTTGTTGAACTTTATCCAGAAGATTTTTTTGACTTAGAACTCATGACACTTGATTCTCAATTTGATATTTACATTTTGGAGGTACGCTCTAATGTCAAATTTATGGAATTGAATGAGATTGGAGATCTTGTAAGAGTGATGGTTGAAACTAATTCATTACAACATTATGCATTTCTAACCATGCCGCCCATTGTAGCTAAAAATATGAATTTGTGTAGCTAAATGGTTTAACTACAAATGTAATTTTTTGTAGCTAGTCGTAGCTAGAAGTTAGTTATGTAACTTTTTGCTTACGTAACTAACAATTTATATTTTTTGCTATGGATAAGATTATATGTAACTAAAGACTTGAATGTTTTTGCCATAAAAATAATAAGCTTGTAACAAAAGTTTTGCCTTTTTAGCCATGGAAAATAGTCTGTATAACTATGTTTGCATTTTAGCTACACAAATATAAATTTATAACTAAAACTGGAAAATTCCTGCTACAAAAATAATATCTATAGCAAATTCGTAACTAAATAAAAATATTATTTGCCTCATATATAATGAATTCATAACTAATTATTTGCTACGGATATATTGAAGTCATATATATATATAAAATTCATTTGCTATGGACATAGTATATTAACAGCTAATTATTGAAATTACTTGCTATTAATACTTTTAATTTGTAGCTAAATATTATAATTATTTGCAATGGAACAAATAATTTATATCAAGAATTTATAATTTATTGTTTCAATTAAAATTAATTGTAACAAATATTGTTATAATTAACAAATTTAATAATGATTACAAATTTATAACAACATTTTTATATTAAATAGATAATATCACGTCATAAGAAAAATTCTAATATAAAAATAAAACATTAGTAGAGTCATTTTCAACCAAATAATTGTCTACTCATAAAATCATTCATCCTAGTAATTTAAAATGTTATCAACTAATTTGTTTTACAAAATATGAATACTTCAATGTCATAGAAACATTTCTTGACCATTTAAGAATTTCCACCAACCTGCAATAAAAAATTTGAAAAATAAAAAAGAAGATTAATCATATAAGTTAATATAATCATTGCATATCACTTAAAGATTAATGTAAAAGAAAAATGGTTTTCATTTATATATGTTGTTTTCAAAATAACTTACAATTTCATCCAAATGAATTTGGTTATTTGTTGAAAATTGTTGACCTTGAGTTGTAAGCATCATCATGAACTTCTCTTCCCATCGTCTATTCATCTCCTCCATTTGACTTTTTACTTCTAATTTCACATATGCTTCCCCTTTTTCCTCCTCTACCCTTTCATTTGCTTCCTACCTAATTGTTTGTACTTTTTTGTATTAAGAAGCAAATCCTGGGCCAACTTGCGTGCATCAGACTAAATCTTTTCTCCCTGAACAAGACTTTCGAAACATGGTAAGCCCTGCAGTCCTTAGCCATCAATTTGTACTTGTTTCATAAGTTGTGCTTTAATTGATCTACTTCCAAAATATTCAGTAATACTTTTTCTTGGACCATAAGCACGCAAATAGCCATTTTTCTCTATACCAAGGACTTCTTTAAATATTTCATCATCGTTCAATAAGATTTGTCCTTATACTTGTTTTTTTAATGGATCAAACTGTGACGGCAAAAAAAAAATTATAAATTAGTTTGGATGTGTGTGCATAATAAAAAATCAAGAAATAGTTAAAAAGAATACAAAACTATTATAATAATGACTTCTATTACAATAATGTCTTCTATACCTTAACCATTCCCGTCCCATTATCACAGACGAGTGGCTGAATATCCTTAGCATCTACCATCTTCTATAACTAGTTGAACAAGTCATCAGCACGAAATTAAAAGAGGTGTTAGTAAAATCAAACCAAGGAGAATATAGAAAGCGATAGCTTAGATGTCCAAAAACAAGATTTTGCATATGTCCTAACAGACAAAATTATGGGAAAAGTTCCAATGTAACAACATAATATCAAATCCAA
>WYDK02000086.1:874456-890935 GCA_009867345.2 Toxicodendron radicans
TATAAAATCTTACATACAAAATAATATGACACAATATAATTTGATAAACTAATATAATTAAGTTAATAAAAGTATATGACACAATATAATTAAGTTATACATACACTGCACATATTACAAATGCTCAAAAAAGGTACTGCAAAATACAAAGACGGAGATACTCACATTATTAAGATGCCAAGCTTCTTCGGTCACACACGAATTGTCTCTTCCTGATAAGTTTCCTGACCCACCTGCAGATAAACATACTTTTACGCCATAAACCCTAAGGTACACGAAAACAACAAACATATTTTCTTGCCATTAACCAAATCATAAACGAAAACAACAAAATGAAAAACACTTTTCTTTACAACACAACCTACAATAAACGAAAAAGAAAAAAAAAGTATAAAAAAATGACTACCTCCAAAAGTTCAAACACTCACACACTTAAACCATATCGTTGACAGCCTCAACGATTATGGACTTCAAAAGTTGCTACTCAGAAGACCAACTTGTCACTAGCAGTTGCCAAAAACTTCGCCGTTCGCCAAAAAAAGTTGTTGTTAACAACCCTTAACCCCTATCGTTAACAATATACACGAACCCAAAACCCTAAACTCGCCAACCGCCAGTTTACCTCGTCGTTAACACTCACTGGTCGCCGTAAACAATTACGAAAAGACAGTCACAGATGTCAACAGAGAACTCAAGAGTCGCCACTTCCAGAATTTTGCTTTTCTTTTTCCTTTTTCTTTGAAATGTCAACTCTCATGGACACGTGTCAATGGCCCAACCCTATACTTCAATTCAAATTTTAATTTTTTATTTAAAATTAATAATTGACAATAATGCCCTTACTTTTACCTGTCTTATGGCATTATACCTTTTACATAACAGAAACTACTAACGGAACTCCCCTGTGGGCAGTAATTTGGTATTTTGAAACTTTTTGGGTGAGAAATTGTCATTTAGGCAAACCTTGGGTGGGACATAGTCGTTTACTCCCAATAAAATTAAGGGAAAGTGCGCAATGCATTACTTGCCAACAAAACTCTGATTTTAAACACAAAAAATCAAATGCTGTTAAGAAGCAACTTTCATCATTTCATGCGTCTACTCTTCACCATCCCGCCTTTGACAGTTAAAATTTCTTAATCGTAACGACGATTCACCCCTCCGTCCTCCATCCAAGCCGCCGCATTTATAACAGAACCACATGAATTATATAACATTCATGGCCAAACGTAGGGTGCTTGGCTGCGCCTATTGTCTGGTTCTCGTTTTGGTTTATGCGCGGATATGTGTGTCCATTAGATCCGATCAAGAGATCAGGGAGAGGTTTTACGGAAATCTTGTGAATTCTTCGGGGACAGATGCGGGGGACGGCAGTATAGCGAAAATGTTCGATCGGGTTTTAGAGAAAGAGTTTCCGGAGAATGAACAATCTGCAGGTAAGGTTTTTATTTTTATTTTTTGAAATTTCTGTTTCTGATGATGAATTTATGATTCGTGTTGTTTCGGGTTTTCTGGTGATGATTTATGCTGGTTTAGGCTTAGTTTAAAGGACATCGTTGTTTAATTAGCCTGCTAAGAAGATATGATTGTGATTTGTTTTATTATTTTGTTGAGCATTGAAATTGCACTCTACTCTGAACAAATAATTATCCGACTAAGAGAGATGAAGGAATAAGATGATAGTACTAATTACAAGAACGATAATTTCATTTATGCCCAATGATGAAGAATCTCTTAAGTTTAGAGAGTTATGCTCGGTAAGGTTGATTTTATAGGTCAAAGGTCATTGTTCCCAACTTCTCAAAGATTTTAGGGTTTAATGGGGCTCCAGCTTGCAAAGCAAGTTCGGGAATTTCTAGATTATAAAAGAAAAAAGGTTGATGTAAATTATAGGCCCATCTCTATGCTTCAGATTTGGAGTCCAAAATGGTGAGCTTCAAATGTTCCATGCTTCGTCGTTTTGCCTTTACCAATTTCAACTGTCAGTTCTAATAAGATTGTGATTGTCCTATGTCCTTAATTGTGTTCCATTGTGCTTGATTGGTTGCTTCACTGTTATTGAGTTGATACTTAGTCTTGCTTTCCATTATCACTAGGATCTGATGGAAGTAGCTTCAACAGCAGTGTAGCTGATCAGCAAGTAGGTTTGCTTCTTCAATAAAGGCTATTGTATAACTGTGTAATTTTTTTAATCATTTTTTGCTTATACTAAAGGAGGGAAGTGCCCGTGCGTGGATTAAAAGGGCAAAATTGAGATATTTTACATGCCATTTGTTTAATTTTTTTGGTTGGGTGCATTTTATTACATACAAGAGAGCCAAAAGTGAATTTTTAGCTTTTTCATATGCCAGTGACCATTGACAATAAATACAGTTAACTTTTTATTGAAAAAGTCTTTTCCCCTAGTTTAGTAATCAGGCTCCTGCTACTGTTTGCTTTCTTCTGTGTATGCCAAAGTTGAGTTGTGTTCATGCATTTCAGGCTGTATTGGAGACTGTAGCAAAAATCACTCATGAGAAGGTCAAGAGGAATGATACACAAGAGGCGAAGTATGGGAATGTATAAACCGCTTGTGTTTCAAAAAAGTTTTCTTTGTGCTTATATGTGTTGAATAATACTGAAATCAGACATAATGATTTCTTCTGTTACCAAAATAACAATCTTTGTTGCACTCTTATATTATTTATATTTCTCAGTGGGACACGGCCATTTCAATTTCAAGACGTTTTTTCCCTAGAACAAGAGGAGTCTGATGACACAACAACATTGATTGACAAGAAGGTGTGCTGAAGTTGTAATGAATTTTTAATGTGCAATTTTTAACAGTCTTTTATCAGACAGTTTTTGGTTTTAATGTCATCTTACTAACTTTCTCTTACTTGACTCTAGGATAATGTGTTTGTAATGTCAAACAAGAAATCTAAGTATCCAGTACTTCAAGTAGATTTGAGGTTAGAGTCTTTATATACGCTTATTTATTTACATTTTGAATTTATTAGAAGAAACATTAGGCTTGAGGATGTTGTAATATGACAGTGTGGTACATTTGGTTTATTTTCACCTAAAAACTGTCATATTTTAGCATGACTTTAAGCTTCCTTTAGTGCCTGATATTTTATGGTCTAATGTATATTGCTTTTCACTATTGCTGCAGATTAATTTCTGATTTGGTGGTTGTCATAGTTTCTGCTGCCATTGGTGGAATTATCTTTTCATGTTTGGGACAACCGGTATGTAGCATACAATTTAGCTGCATTAAATATTTAATTGCTTGTGTTGAGTGGTTACTTAGTTCTCAAACGCTTCATTGCTGATATGATGTTCTATTGTGGATTTTTTTCTTTTTCCTTTTCTAATTTATTTGTGAATGCATGGTAGGTTATTGTGGGCTACCTGCTTGCGGGTTCACTTATTGGACCAGGGGGCCTAAAATTCATTAGTGAAATGGTGCAGGTGTGTTGTTGTAAATAGCTCATATTATTGTTTCTTGAAGTCATAATGTTATGTTCTATTGTTAATTTGTTATATGCCTGGAGCTCACTTCTATTCTTTTCTACTTTTAGCTATAGTCAATGTGATATCTCTAATGCTAGTGTGTATTGGTACACTTAGTGCATGGGCTGTTCCATGAGGGTTTTCTTTCCTTTGAGATCATCTATAAGTTAATATTTTCTTGGCAAAAGGTTAGATGAATATGAAAGTATTCATAAAGCTAGCAGATAGAATGTTGAGTGACTGATTTTATTTGGGGGTGGTAGTTCAGCTTTTCAGAAAATTGGTTAGAAAACAATCATTCTTCGTATATATATATAATAATGTCAGTGTATCTTCCTGGATATGAAAGGTTTTACCAGGCTATTTGCTTTAGCCTCGTTTGCTAAAAATAGCAATCTCTTATTATGACTTAAATATAAAATGAATCATTTTCCATTTAGCTCATCTACTTGGGATTTTAGGCTTTCTGTGAATTGGAGATATTCCAGCAACTATTACTAATCTGCGGTAGATGTTCCATGTACAGTGATTTTGTATTCCATTTTGTTTTCCTTTGATCATGATATTGGGTAACATGTTCTTATGTTTCTTTCATCACAGGTTGAAACTTTTGCGCAGTTTGGTGTGGTCTTCCTTCTTTTTGCTTTAGGGCTGGAGTTTTCTTTGACAAAGGTAACATTATTACTAGCTTCAATAAATTTTTATGATCAGTTCCTATATGGTAGCTAATGCTGAAAATTCTGTGCTAATTTATGACAATTTTTCTTCTCTCTTTATAAGATCTGTTCTGATTTACATCAATGCAGTTAAAAGCAGTGGGGCCTGTTGCTGTTCTTGGAGGGATACTACAGATTGTGATATTTATGTGCTTGTGTTCCATAACTGCTGTGGTATGCTACTGATATCATCTGGGTTTGGTTTTGAAACTTCTCAAAGTTATGATTCCCATGTAAATGGATGGTAAACTTGAACTATCTGCTGATTTTGTAGTTGTGTGGAGCAAAGTTATCAGAGGGTGTATTTGCTGGTTCCTTCCTGTCAATGTCATCTACTGCTGTGGTATTCCTTTAGACTACTTTTCTATTTCTGACCTTAGAATTCCTCTTTACATCTTGGCTTCCGCTTTCCAAAGTTTATATATGGTTGACGCTTTCCTGTATGTGTACCAGGTGGTGAAATTTTTAGTTGAACAGAATAGTAATAATGCTCTGCATGGTCAAGTTACAATCGGAACACTTATTTTTCAGGTATTGTTTCAAATATATATATATATATATATATATATATATATATACACATATACTTAACATTCAAATTTCAGTTTCTCCATAAATTGCATTTTGAGTTGGAAGATTTTATGCTGGGTATATCCCTTCATTCCTTGACCTCCTGTTATATCAGGATTGTGCTGTTGGTTTACTATTTGCTCTGCTCCCAGTTTTGGGTGGTAATAGTGGCCCTTTACAAGGAATGGTTTCAATGGGAAAACTGTAAGTTTGTTTGAGCTCTTTTTTTTTAATTGTTTAGTATGAATGTTCTTCTCGTTGTTTACCTTTTAATTGTGTCTTTAACTTCAGCCTGCTGGTTTTGTCCGTATATCTCATTGCTGCATCTATTTTGTCCTGGACTTTTGTTCCCCGCTTTCTAAAACTAATGATACAACTATCATCTCAAGTGAGTTTTACATGTACATTGTTTTAATCATATTTTGCATTTTGCACCTTCACTTGGTTACGTGTTTGGTTTATTTAGGATTTTCTTTGTAAGCTCACTCTGTTTTCATTTTTCTATCCAGACAAATGAACTTTATCAGCTTGCTGCCGTTGCTTTCTGCTTATTATCTGCTTGGGTAGGTTCAATACACAGTCTCTTATTTTATAAAAGGTTCATAAATGTTCATCTTGATTGAATTTGAATATTGAACTACATATCTTTCCAAGTTTAAATTTACTGTTTCTGCAATTTGTATTTATTCTGTTAAGTGGTCATCCCCTTTGACAATAGATTCTTTTGGAGCTCCTTTTCAGTGCAGTGATAAGCTGGGCCTTAGTCTTGAGTTGGGTTCATTTATGGCTGGAGTTATGATATCTACCACTGACTTTGCGCAACATACTTTAGACCAGGTACTTTTATGTGCTTTTTGAGTTCATTTTTTTGTATTTTAGTTTGCAAATCTGTCTCTCTGTGTTTTTTTTTTCTATATTGATCCTTTTATCCATTGTTGTATATAGCTGTTATATCGTAATTTAACTTTTCATGCTTCATTAATTTCTGAATATAAACGCGATAGGATTTCATAGCTTGTAATTTGTTTGAAACAGCATAAGTGCCAATTTGCAATCTTTTTCATTAAGCCCTGAAATTGAGTGGCTGAACTTATAAAATATCAATACCCACAGGGTTGTGTTCATTGAAGATGCTGCATTATTCTGGTTGTCACTAACAAGATTTTTCTTTTGTTAGTTTCATTTCTGAGAATATTTTGACATATTTCCTGATTTGATGCAATTCTGCACTGTAGGTGGAACCAATTCGTAACTTGTTTGCAGCTCTCTTCCTTTCTAGTATTGGAATGCTTATACATGTACATTTTCTATGGAACCATGTGGACATTTTGCTAGCATCTGTTATTCTGGTTATCATTGTAAAGACTGGTGTCGCTGCTATAGTTACCAAGTTGTTCGGGTATAGCATGAGGACATCATTCCTTGTGAGTTGGTTTTCTAAGCTTATAGAACAAATACGTTATTATGCATATAATTTGCAGATTCTCCAGTTTTTGTTTTATTTTTTATTTTTTTACCTATATGATGTAGGTTGGTGTATCGCTTGCCCAAATCGGAGAATTTGCTTTTGTTCTTTTAAGTCGAGCCTCAAATCTTCATCTTGTTGAGGTGACTTCTGTCTCTCTTTCATGACACTTGATTTATGCCCTACCGATTTGTTTTTTCACTGTAATTTTTTTTTTGCTGTTAAATGTCTTCTATTTGTTGTTTGTTTCAAGTATGTTTTTAGGTTACTGTAGTCATTATTGAAAATAATGTTTCTGTTTTTACTATTGACTTAAAATCTGGTTGATTATGTAGGGAAAGATGTACCTCCTACTTCTTGGAACTACAGCTCTTAGTTTGGTAATTTGTTGATATGGAATCTGCGCATGGAAATTTACATTGCGTTTTTTTTATTTTATTTGAAATAAATTCCTTGGGTGAGTCATTATCTGATACTAGGAAAGGATGATCTACAGGTGACAACTCCTCTTCTGTTCAAATTGATACCTAGTGTGATGAGCTTGGGAGTTCTTTTGCATTGGTTCCCCTCAGAAAGCATCCCGCGTGATGAGGTCTCTATTTCTCTCTTTTACTTGTGTGTATGCAGTATGCATCTGCAGATACACACACACACACTCTTTTTCTCACTAGTGTACAAGTGTGCATGAAGTCATTCGTTCTGTTGTGCATACACACAATACTTGCATGTAAATTTAAGTGCTTTCCTGCATCATGTACCAAAAACTTAAAGAACATATCCTTCATCAAACATACACATGAAATGACAAGCTATGACAAATCAGAAAGATGTAAAATTCTGTTTACCGTTTTGTTTTGTTTTTTTTGACAGGAGAAATCTTCCCTTATTGAAGTGCATAACAGAATATTGTGATCACCTTCCCAAATGAAGACAATTGAGTGCTATGATACAGATCTCAGTGATTTGTAAAATCAGGGTTTGGTGCCATTATTCCAGTTGCACCAAAACTCATCACGAAGTTACGGTGTACATACATATATATTTCAATATTCTTTGCACTGTAAATATAATTTTTTGGGCCCATAACCCCTTCATGCAAGTCAGACCGGCATGTTTTGTAACCTAGAGTTGAAGTGCAGTGATAGAAGAAAACATAGTTGAGAAGCCTTGTTTCTGAAATATAGTGCTAAATATTGTTGTTTGCATTTTTGCTTGTATCCCAATTGTATTGTTAAATTCAATGACAGACATTATTGTAGGCTTCACTAATTTAGAAGACAAGTAATTATATGCCCAATTAAGCTTTGAGAATCAAGAGTCAGCCTTGAATTTGGGTAACAAATTTCTTTTTATCTAAAAATCACTAGACATTTCCAAAATATAACTCAAATTATTCAACAATGACAACCCTATCCCATTTTCCACTGATCTATGTTATTTTTTTATTTTTTACTAATAAACATAGCTGCTGGCGCAAATGGGCCTCGCCCCATATGTCATGATGGACCGTCGAGATCGTGTAGCGTCTATTTCTAGAAGACACGGTGGAAGTTACCTTACCCTGCATACACCAAAAGAATCAAAGTAAAATATAACTCATTGGGACTCTTTTGAGACTACGACTCAACGCTTTCATTCGAGTCTTCGCAAAGTCTTCGAAAGACGCAAACACACAGAGAGAGAATGGAGAAACAGCTGCAAAACGACCAGGCGGTCAAACTTCGGTGCCAGCGAATTGGCTGTGACGCTGTGTTTACCGAAGATGATAATCCTGAAGGTTCCTGCACTTACCATGCTTCCGTAAGTATTCTGATTTCATCATCTAGCTGTTCATTTTCTCTAAAATTTGATTGCCGATTTTCTCCAATTAAAAAGAAATTGTCTTACTTCAATTGTAATTATCAATAGCCGCTCACCTCGTTGTATTTTCTCAAGAGATTCAGATTTCATTGATGTATGATTGAATGTATGTGATTTATGAAACAATGATAAACAAAAATAGTCCAAGTTTCTGATCGAAAGGAATTATGATTTCAATAATTGTACTAGTAAATAGTTTTGAGTTCAAATCCGTGTCAACAAGTTCTTGACACATTTGAGGAATGTATGTTAAGGTAGATTGAATTAATCAGGGAAACATTGCGAACTTGGCTTCTATCTTTGAACTTGTTTATGGAATTTGAAATGTTTCAAGCATTCATTTCCTAAACAGTATAACAATAGGAATTTCAAAGTATTTTATCTGCTAGGAGTATAAATACAGAGAATTGATAACAGTGTGTTCTATCTCCTCTTGTTATTAGTTGTTCGAACTTATGTTTCAAACCTATATTGGTTTTTTTTTTCGGTGAGTAATATGTTTCTTTTTGGATATATCCGCGTGTTTAATATCTTTCCCAGAACTAATTTGAGCTATACAAACTTATGTTTCTAATCAAGTTCATGCTTGATAATTGGTTTTTTTTTAAAGTAATTTCTGAAGTATAATAATTAATAATGTCTAATTGCAATTTAACTTGGCACAATTTTTACTTACACGTCATGCTGATTGCTTTTTTTTTTTGGTCTTGAATGGTTGCGGCTTCGTTTCACCGTGTTGGCATATTTAATTGATCAGGGAGTAAGTCAGACATTTATATATTTACTTCTTTTGTAATAGCTTTTATTTTCTCAAAAAAATAAGTAAATAAAATAATGTACTTTCATTATCATAATTAGTGTTAATTCCATTATCCAGCCTATATTTCATGATGGGATGAAAGAGTGGAGTTGTTGCAAGAGGAGAAGTCATGATTTTAGCTTGTTTTTAGAAATTCCAGGGTAAGTGCTGTTCATATTTCATTATGGGACTTAAAAAGTTTATAATCAGAGCTTGTTGTTGCTGCACTAGCAGTCGATCTTAAATTAATAGAGTACACCTTCGTAATATTCATGTTTGCTGTCCTCAAATACTTGCTCTATATTGGCAAAGCATATAGAATTTCTGGTGATCTTGTTATTACTCTCATTTCTATTCTTGGATGCTTTTTTTATCAAACAATTAATTATTCCTGTAGATCATTTAGTTCCTTCTTGATTTTGATCAAAATGATAAAACTACTCATTTGAATATGAAGATTATGCCATCTTACATTCAGAACATGGTTGATTGGTTGCCTTCAGCTTCAAAAGTCCCGCTTCATCAGATATCTTTTACAGAAAAATATTGAGCCACATATTGGTTCTTTTGTGAGCCCATGAAGGCTGGCTTAATTTCATATGTGTATAGCAAGCCCTAAACTATATAGAACTTTGTTTCAACCAAAAATGGCTCTGAATGCTGAAATGCATCCAACAATTTTGTTGAACCTATTTCACTGCCATTCTGTTCACAATTCACATTCCTCATCTATGAAACATACATATATGCACCACCCTAAGGGACTATATTTGATAGTTTTTATTTGGTTCTTCTGTACATATATAGGGGAACTTGCTTCCTGCTTTTGTTGGTGTTGACAAAGGAAAAGATTATGACTTAGGGTGTAAAGAGAGCAGATGTGTGCCACATATGCTGCAATACTTATATCAGGGGCCAATGGATAAAGGAGATGGAAATAAATACAGAATCAGAGAAACTGCAATAACATACCATGGTCCAAAATCTCCTAGATAGGAATGATTTCAGTGGCAAAGTTTGCCTGAAGTTGTTAAGTTGAATGTGATTAATGTAATTGTTTTTTTAAATTAATTTATTTTAGGTTCGCTTTATGTTGAAGCTGCTTCTAAATACTTTCTGTCTATTTAGAAGCAACAGTCTGTTAAGTATATTTCATTATTGTTACATGAGCTTCTCATTTCATTTGCATATAATCCTAGTTGGATTTTAATCAGTGTTGAAAATAAATAAATTATTTGCCAAGTTCTTATCTGTAGTAGTTGCTCAAAGTTTCTTCTATTAATGAAGATGTAAGACAGGTAAACACACAACTGAAAAACCAGTGTTAACAAAAGCCACTCCAAAACCTGCAGTTTCTGCTCCTTCAGCAGCTCCTTCATCCAGTACTTCAGCAAAAGAACTTTGCCCTAGATGTCGACAGGGCTTCTTTTGTTCAGATCATGGTACGCTTTTTCCATGCTTGTCCTATGGATCTAGAGAATGTACATTGTTTGTGTCTTACCTTTTGAGTCTCATGGTAGCAGAATATTTCTAATTTGTTTTGCATAGTATATAGGCAAAATAGTGGTGGCTGTAGGAGGCCTAAAGTTGTTTGTTTGTAGCATAAAGCCTGATTACTCGGTAGAAAGAGTCTGTATTCAATTAAAGTCTACCCTCTTACGTTCTTGGTGAATGGGAGAAAAAATAAAGAACCATGTGCTTCTAATCATACTGATGTCCTAGAATGTGGAAGTTTAAACTAAGTCTTTTTTCCCCTGAATTAATATTGGGGTTTTAGTGCACAGGTTCTAAGTGATGAAAACATTGAGATCGAAATGTTCTGGCTCTTTTTAGTGGCTCCTGTAGATGCCAGCATCGTGCCTTGGGAAACATTGTTTCTTTGCTTATAACTGATGTTCTTTTCTTTCTCAAGCACATTGTAATATGAAGGGCATATAGTAGTTAGTAGATTTAAGCAACTTCCATGTTGCATAGCTTATATATTTTCCTTCGTTGTTTTTGAAAGCTGAAGAATGACTTCTATATAGGTTCACAGGCCAAAGAACTGAACCATTCAGTCACTACAGCACCTGCTGAAAGTAATGTAGATGTTCAGGTGCCTCTTCCTCCAGTGAAGAGGATTGATATAAATCAGCTGCAAACTTGCAAAAATAAGGGATGTGGTAAAAGTTTCAAAGAAAAGGATAATCATGAGATTGCATGTAGTTACCATCCTGGGCCTGCTGTTTTTCATGACCGGATGAGAGGGGTGAGATTTTATATATCTAAATGCACCTCTTTTATAATCTTCTGTCTTCATTGAATGAAATTTTGAATTGAATGTTTTATGGTATACATTTTTGCAGTGGAAGTGCTGCGACATTCATGTGAAAGAATTTGATGAATTCATGAAAATTCCACCATGCACCAAGGGATGGCACGATGCCAATCCGACATCCTGAGCATCAGACATGGATGAGGAGATTGTGTTTTCATTGTAGCTCTAAACTTTTGTTCATTGGTCAACACACGCTTCAAAATGTGATAATTGTATGAACTTTATAGGACGCTTTTCCGCCCTTTTCTGATAAGAGCTTTGTAGAGACCAGTTTCTATGACCATCTTCTGTTTTGTATTTCTCGTTTTTCAGATTACTGAGGGTTTCGTTTGTTATAACTTAAAGTTTTATCTATATGCCCCATGAAGGTGCTCCGACAGAATTTGACAAATTGAGATTTAATGTTTTCTGCCCTTCTTATATATATATATATATATATATATATATAGGGGGTAATTGGTCACCTTATGGTACAACTTGAATTCAAGATTTGTTGATCTTTCAATCATCAATCTTGCACCGCGTGGTTTTTTGCCCTCAAATTAGGTTCCTACTTTTCGATTTTGTTAATGTTTATCTAGATGCCCCGTTAAGGTGCTCCAGCAGGTTCATGTTCGAACTCTATGTTTTGCCTCCTGTCTTATCTGGACCTTATATTTGATGACAAAGCAAAGTTGGATGTCCTCACAATCGCATAGCGTGGACAATTATGGTACAGTTAGGTTTTTCAGTTGAACTAAACCATACTGCAAAAGAAAAAATTATAAAAAAACGTGTACCTATTAGTTTAATAACTGTATCGAACGAAACCAAAAAAACTGGTACCAAGGGATTTTATGATATTTTATGGGGGGGTATTTAGTAATTTTAGAGGGCATTTTAAGAAAGATTATGTACAGTGTTTTTTTTCATCTCTACCCTTATTCATATATCAAAAGAATGAATGCATATGCTACTACCAAACCAAAGGTGCTGAGTAAAATGTGACTACGAGGTTTTTGTTACAGCACATTGTTGTTGATGAAAATTTGTAAAATCATACTGCAAAATTTGAAAACTAAAATGCAAAACTTTGTTTTTTTTTTTTGTCTTATTATTTATTTAAGTAGAGAAGAGTTGGCATTGGGGCAAGTAGATCTGGCGTGATCAGAAATTATATGGGGAGTTAGACTTGGTGTAAGTTGTTATGTTCATTGTTTGGTAGCTCTATGACAAGATGAAGGAGAGACCAATATAGCCTGGCCATGGTGGATGCTTCTCTTTCTTTATCATTCATTTCATAGTTCGGCCATCTGGTCCACTTTTAAAACAGAATTGACAAAGGGCTTTAATGTTTATATTGATGTGATTGTTGTGGATGGATTGGAAGGTGTTTGAGAGAGAAAATTAAAAATAGTGGACATCGTATCACAAATTACAGTAAAGCTAAAGCCAGCCATCACGGGTCCTATGATGGGTATAATCAATCCTTCTTAATTCTCTTGGGTCCCTTTCTCCCCCCTTCACTTTTTACTTATCAAGTCCCTTTCCTTCTTTATTCTCTCTTTTGACCTTTTCATTTACCTTTTTCTTTTACTTTTTATTTATTTAATTTCATAAATCTCTTGTTTTTTAAGATTTGAACCATGATTTGTTTCAAAACTGTTGAGATTTATACAATAAAAAAAATGTTTAATATTTATTTTTATTAAGAGGAAAAATTAGTCTTCCTAGTTTTTTTCTTACTGCTTTAATTCACAAAAATTACTTGTATTGGTGTTTGAACTCTCGGTGCCTACGTGGCAAAACATTATCTAAAAGAAATGAACTAGAATCCAACCAATTAGCATCAACCCTTTAAATATTATTATCATTTCGTTAATTAAAATTTTTAACCTCACTGTCGGGACCCATAAGCTGTTCACATCATTCCCAATTTCTCTTAATATTAAATGGGTTGTATTAGGACCCACATAGGGTCACGCCGGTACTACAGCTGACGGCGTTCACCGGCGGATAAACTGCCGGCTCTGCTCTGATGCGATACCCCTAATTCTGCAACAAGTCAGCTGTCACTCTCTTCATCCTCATAGCTCCCCTATGATTCTGCCACCTGTTTCTATTTCTTCACATGATGCTGCCTCGTCTGCATCAATCCTCTGCAAAAAGGTTTTTTGGGTTGCCAACCTCATTATTTTTTTAATTAACTATTAATTAGGCTAATCTCACTAAACTTTCTGTTTTCCATTAATTAATTAATTTTTTTTAAGAAATAATATTCCCCCCATTATATTTTGTTTCTTAAAAACAAATACTAAAATAATTGATTTATTAATTTATAAAATGTAAACTAATTACATAATTATGAAATATAGTTAATCACGTACTAGAAAAAATGAGCTCAAGAATCAGAAGCTTTATCAATATCGGATCGGCTCAAGGATCCATATTTGATATGCCACCATTAAATGGTGTTTTGTTTTGTTGGATTTTGAGCTGATTAATGGATCAGATGAAGATCATACGGCCGGGGATATGTCTTGAACCACAGAGTAGAAGTGGGTCTAATCCCGATAAAGAAGGTGGATCCACACAATTAATTTAAATTTAATAAGTAATTTTTTATTAATCAAAAAAAAAAAAAAAAAGTAACAGAAGTATATAAAGAGCATGCATGGACAGCTTTATACGACAAACCTGTTTATTGCTAAAGTGCTGAATGTTGCAGCAGAATCTGATTTTGCAGCTTCTGATCTTCTTAACCCTTTGTGCTTATTATTATTATTATTATTTTAATTTATAATTAATTTAACACATTAAATGTGTATTTGTATCACGTGGCTTAATTAAGAGGCCAGAATAGAAATCCGTTTCGACGACTAAAGAACATATTCATCCCTGAGATTCGTGAATATCACATATTAGTCCAGAAGAGTTTGAAAACCGACACTATGATTCCTGTCAGTTAGGGATGGGCATGGGCGGGTTGGGGGCGCGGGTGCATGGTCCCGAGCCCCCCTATACCCACCCCCACACCCGACCCGCACCTAAGAACGGGTTTGACAAAGATACTTGCACCCGTCCCATGAGGGAGGAGAGACCTCCACACTCGCCCAGCCTCGCCCCGCTCAACGGTGTTTTATCGAAAAAATTAATAAAAAAATGTAATAACAAATGCATTACAATGTCATATTTAATCATACATGTTTATTCAAATTAAATATGGATTAGGTTGAAAAAACAACTTGTCAATTATTCACATTTTTTTGGATAAGGTAAACAATTTGACTAGTATAGTAATTACAAAAATATGAACTAGTTTTACCATATGAATAAAACTCAATGAACAATTTCAAAAAAATACACTTTTATATTGAAAAACTTAATTAGAATTATAGTATTATTAGTTTATTATATTTTGTGAAGGATACAGGACAAGAACGAGTCTAATACTATCTTTATACCCGTCCTATATCCATAATAAGTTTTCTTTTTAGACCCATACTCACACTTATACCCAATTTCATTCACCCCAAATGAGACAACCCTGTAGATACGGGTCCAACACCCATACCTACTGTCATATCATTTAAAAAGGTTTGACATAATGGGAGTAGTGTAATATGATTAAATAATTTAAAATTATTAATGTCAATTCAACTGCATGATTCAATAATTGAATGCAATATTGAGAATTATTGATGATATTATTATTATTATTATAAGAGGGGACCTCCTCATCAGCCTAACTGTGAAGTACTTTTTTCCCTCATTATTTTGTTGATTGCTTCAAACTCAATCAAGTAGTATGGAGCATTTGGTTTTCATAATTTTATGTTTTAAAGAGAATGTCAAAGTAATATTGTGTTAATTTTACTAATTTAAACGTAAATTCCATGTGAGTTTAAATATAAATTTAATTAAGGATAATAAAGGAATTTCCATCGAAAAGAAAAGATAAAGGGGTTAGTTTCCAATTTTGGTTTTTCGTGTAAAAGAAATATTGGTGATACAGTTGATGTTTGTCCAGGGACAGCTTTAGCAACAACTTCACAACAGACAACACACTAACAATACAAAATATTGTTTGAACATAGCAAAAACGTGACTGGTTTTATCCTTTTTTATTTTTTATTTTTTACTTTTCACAGAAATTGACCCCAATCAACCAACCAAACCAACCTTTGTTGCGCCCCTTTTCACTATCAATTTCCACCACACTCCCATCCCACTCTCCCCTCACAACGCGTGCCTATTCTTTCACATTCAATAAATCCAAATGAAAATAAATTTTGATTATAATATTTAATCCAAGAATTAATTTAAAGGGATGACATCTTTAACTTAATTTTTTTACACAATTTTTTAGTCGTGGGTTCAATATAATCCAATAATATAGGAATTGTTGAGATGTTATCCAAACTCTTTTTCACATTCATTGGATTACAAAATATCTACCATTGAAAATTTGTGTCTCAATTTAAGTCAACGTTTTAAGTTAAAAGATCTTGTCCTAAAATGTTAAAAAATTAAAACAATTTATATCATTTTCTTACTGATATAAAATTCTACGTTAAAATATACTGTTATAAAAAAACTGTTATTAGATGATCAATTTATATGTAATTGTGCCGAGGTTTTTTAGGGTTAGATTTATTGTTTATCTTGTCTCTATATTTTAGATATTCGTGAGGGTGTGTGTTGTTCTTCATAGTTGAGCTCATGTGGAGAGCTCACATAGATGTAGAGTTAGTTAACACCCGAACCACGATAAAGATCGTTACTATTTTTTATTGTTTTGATTGATTTTTTTTTTTTGGTATATTGAATCATAATGGATAGAGTCGAGTATGATATTAGACATATGCTTCCGCACCTAAAATCAACTAATATGATTTAGTTCCACATTATAAATCACTTATATGACTTCATCCTATTTGACTATATCTAACCAAAAGTTCATTTTTGTTAATATCATTACAATCATTGCTATTTAACCCTTCATAATTTATTTAACAAAATCCTTTTTATTTATTTTTTTAAATAAACTCCATAAAAAGTTTTAAATTATAAATAATCTTTGAACATTACTTCATTTTAAAATTTGTTTGGGTAAGTGCGTCATTTTAAATTTATCCATTAAAAGAAAATAACATAATTTGATTATTAATTAAATTAAATTTAAAATTATATTATTTTTGAATGTAATTTTGCAAATGAAAATAATATTATATTTTAAAAAAGTTATTCAAACAGTGTCGCTCATAAAATTTAGTTT
>WYDK02000086.1:923504-934212 GCA_009867345.2 Toxicodendron radicans
TATAGTTGTTGATAAAGAATTTGTTAGTTAATAATATATATTTTAAATATTTGTTAATAAATAATATTAAATTTAAAAATTTGTTATTAATAATTTTATTTTTCTGTGTAATTACCAACTGTTCTAACAAACATGACATTGGTAATTAAGATGTAATTACGATGTGACATCCAAACACACCATGTATTTTAAAATACTGTGTAATTACTAGGTATGTAATTACTACCCTAGTAATTACACAGTCTAGTAATTACACAGTGGTTTCCAAACACACCTAAGTGATTTTAAAAACCAAAAAAAAAAAAAAAAGTATAACGAAGAAAATTTCTAACTGAAACAATCATGAATTGGATTATATTCTTTCGGCTAGTTTATCACCATTAACGAGTGGATTTTGTTTAACCAATATTTCACGGTCAGCTTTCTTGAAATCAAAAGTGCAAGAATGTTCTTTTGCGTATTGGTGCACCCCACAAAACATATCCCCACATCGGCATTTGAAACCTGTCAATCCGATCTTCTTGTTGCAATTCTTGCATCTATTGTTCATAGTTGGACCTGAACCAGATGCAACAAATTTTGATGTCGTTTCACTGGAACTAGAATCGGAACCAATGTTTGATGCACTTGGAATCAAATGTTTTTCAACGTTTCATGCTTTTGCTTCATTCTTAGCAATAACCTCTACCTTGAGATATTCTTTGTAGCACTTCGAACACATATTTTTGTTCTCCTGAGACTCGTAGAACCCACAACCCTTTGTGCAAAGTGGTGCAACTGCCTTGTTTAGATCCATCTTCGTTTTTCACACAGGACTGTCGTCGTCAATTCTTCTTCTTGTTGTGCTGTAAATAAGCTGAGAGGTTCGTGATTGTATGTTGGTTATTTATAGAGACTTGAAGTAGAGACCACATAGCAAAAGAATTACATTTTAAATTAACCTCAATTAATCCTATCCTATTCCTATGAGGAATACATATGTATTGTTCCTTGCCAATTTTGCCATGTCAATTAGGACTGGAAATCCTTAAGATTCCAAATTTTCCCATGTCAATTAGGATTGAAAATCCTGAAGGGTAAATGACAACTATAAGGATTCAGAATCCATGAAGTATAAGTTAAAATAGGATCTCTATTCCTTAAATATTCAAGACTGTAGTGCATTACTTCTAGTCACAGAATGGCAAACCAAGATGAACTTTAAAACACGATCACGATCACGATCAGCCTTTTTCATAGATAAACTCCCAGATGATTTATTGCAAAAAATTCTTGATCGACTCACTTGCAAATCTCTTGTTCAATGCAAGGTTGTGTGTAAACACTGGTTGTGCCTCATCACTTTGTTCAATGCTCCATTCAAACCCATACCACGAGAACAACTTAATTTTTTGCTCTGTGCTCTGGTACGATGTGCTATGAAGTTATAATGAGGTGAAAAACCAGGTAAGACTTTCAAACTATCTTCGATCAATCTCTTCCATTTCTCATGTCAACCCCCGGGCAGCCACAAAATTTATCAGTCAGTCATTTTTTTTTTATCAGGGTTTAATCTTGGGGACCTATTGAATATCTTACAAATCCAATGAATCAGGTAAATCACAATTATGGTAAGTGATCATTATGGGACTCGAACACAAGACTTTTGGATAATTCACCCAAATGGTTAAAGTCTTGTTATCCGATCATAAGCTCGGTTCACTCACTCAATTTTGTCCCTTGCTTTAGGGAAAAACGTCTGCCGCCAATAGATTTAGTGGCATATTACAAGGACTTGTTATTGTGCAGCGAGAGAAGCTATAGGTGTGTATATATATATATATATATATGTAATCCTATCACTAAACAATACTTAAGGCTCCCTCCTGCTCCAGGATCCCCCTTAGACGATACTCGGTGGGCTTTGTCTGCTATCCTTGTAGCAACCACGCATGCATTAACAATACTTTTCACTACAAATACAAGATAGTGCGCATTCTAAATAAGTTTGAGGTGCATATATACTGTTGTGAGAGTGGTAAATGGAAGCAATATAAGGTGTCAAGCCCCCTCCACTCGAGCTATTTGGATCGGCGGCAAAGTATTATTTCACAATTAAATCCTGCATTGGTTGGATGAAAATGGAAGTGTTATAGCGTATGATCCGGTGAACAATTGGGATCAATGTCACGCAATTGATCCACCGTGCAAAGTTGATCCACCACCTGGTGGTGCAAAGCTTGTGCCTAACTTGCGAGTGTGTAGAGGAAGTCTGCGGATATCCCAATTGATTACTCATTACTACTGGGACATTGAGTTAAAGTGTTTGGGAACTTGAGGATTACATCGAAGGCAAATGGAGGTTAGGGCTCAAGGTTGAGCTAAAGGATATGCTTTCAGAAAATTCAGGGATGGTGAGAGAGGTGCTAAGGGAAAGTGGTCAGATGTTTTATCTGGACGTAGTAGCTTTCCACCTGTTTGATGTAAATATTATCTACTTCTGTATCCCTCGCCACCTTGTATCCTGCAACCTACAAACGCGAAGAGCTATGCAAATAATTACTGGACTTCAACGTGCCGTCAAGACCTTGGTCACTGGAGGCATACATAATAGTAGTTAACGTCTTAAAAGATTAGTTAAAGTATGCACAAACTAGTCCGGATACTCCCAGTCATAAAAAAAAAAAAAAAAAAAAAAAACATGCCATCAAAAAGTCCTATTATGGCCAAGTTTCTACACCATCATGCAACCTTGGTGGCCGACCCCAATTCCTCCTCTACCCGATTGCTCATCCATGGCGGTGTCATCCCAGATGCCTCTTCAGAATCAGAATACTCAACTCTCCTCAGACTTTCTAAAATTTTATTCTGGTTATTAGCAGTCAATAATACTCTCCTAAATTATAAATGATTGTTTAAAGATTTGTCATGTTTCTGTTTCTATTTCAAGTTGGTTTTTATTTTTGGATTTCCAAAAATAAAAACTCTCTTGAGAAAATATAGATGAAGGTCATCATGCTTCTCAATTAAGAACCATCCGGTTAGGGGAGGCCGACGATTCTCTTTTGCTCATTGCCAGTGTTGAGGAACTAGATTGGTAACTGAGAGGTCTTAGAACAACAGGTTGCATCTAAATTAAGAGCACTACTCTTCATATTTTGGGATATTGAAGCACTGGTCAATGATCAGCAAGTAATAAACAAATGATAATTCTAATCTAATCATTGATTAAGCATTTTCCCTTTAGAAGATATATTTGTAGCCCTTGTATTGTATGTCATACTTCATTGGTTTTCAAAATTATTAGCAACACTTGTTTCCAGAGCTTATACAGCCTTGAAAACAAAATAACAGAAATCATCCATACAAAATGATGATCAAACAAAACATGACAATATTGTTTACACAACGTCGAGACTATACAGTAATATGAACGCCATTATGCACTATACTATATGATGTAACTGAATTAACTAGTTTGAACACCATCTATTTCACCCAACCTCTCTAAATTAAAAGATAGAACTTTACCAAGGGCGGTAATGTTGGACAATACCTGCTCAGGGGCCAACATTACTCGATTTTTATTTGAGCACTGGCACCCTCCATCATCCCATTGCGTATCTGCTCTGTGATATCCCTAACATGGCCAGGACCATGGGGTATAAAAACAGTGGTGTTCTTTGATGAGTTTCCAAGGTCCTTAATTGTGTCGAAATACTGAGTAATCATGATGAGATCCATCACTTCCTTAGCTGATGTGCCTTCCACCTTGTGAGAGAAGTTCAAGATGTTCTCTCTCAAACCATCTGTAATTGCCTGTCGTTGTCTCGCCACTCCTACTCCACCAAGGTACTTGGATTCAGCCTCCGCTTCTGCTCTTTTAACTAGGAGAATCTTCTCAGCTTCCCCTTTGTATACACTAGCAAGCTGAAGTCTTTGAGCTGTAATGAGAGATTGATTAGTGTTCAATTACTAAATAACACAAAATTAAGCCTGAATAACATCTAGCTTATAAGTGTGCATTTAATCCCCTATGTCTTATGTCTACTGATATCAGACAGGAGTTACATTGTCAAGCCAAAAACAATAGTCGCATTATCTTTCTCACTCTTTAAGAAATTCTACTTTATACTAATGTTGGAATTTGAAGAATAAAAATACATCTGGATACAGCAAACAGCAAGGTAATAGAACAAGGTGACTACCTGCATTGATGTCATTCATTGCTTTGCGCACAGCAGCATCAGGTATAATGTCAACCATCAACATATGTTCAATGCTATATCCATATGCTCCCATCACCTGATCCATGATTTGAATATAGAACATCAAAACCCTTTACCCAATGACACAAGGTGGAAACATATATAATTGGGCCAAAGGGGTAAACTATGGGAAACAAAAGTTTCCTGTGATGGATAATATGTTGATCCAATTACCTATTAAAGATTCCACTCATTCAAACCATCACAGAATCAACAATGGACATTCAAGTGAAATAAGCCCAATAATAACTAGAGAAGAACATCATAGTAAATGTTATTATCCTTGATTACGAACCATATGATTAAAAAAAAAAAGCAAAGCACTTTAGACATTTCACATTTGGCAATTAAAGAAATCATTTTATATTGTTCTCTGCAGGATCATAGAACTTTGAATTCAAACTTCATAGAACCAAAGACTATAATTACCATGTACAAAACCTTGTTGTCCTCTTCTTTTATTCGTTTTTTTTTTTTTAAAAAGGCGATACCATGCACATGAAATTGTAATATCTAAAGTTGAGCAAGACTCACAAAGCAAAAAATGACAAAAAAAAAAAAAAACAAGAGAAATTTTCCTGATAAATGAAAAAAAAAACTCTATTCCTTGCAAACCCAATCTTTTACTCATGTACATAAAAATCTTCTAATATACCTGATCATCACAGAGAATAGATAAAGAAACACAAGAAAAAACATATAACATAACATGCAGCTTTTAAGCACAAGAGGTATTATAAATATTAGTATACAACAAGAATCTAGTTACCTTCTCAAGTTCCTCCATAACAGATTTAGCAACTTCACCCTTTTGTTCAAAGAGCTCATCCAATGTCATTCTCGGAACAAAAGCACGAACCACTAAGAAATGCATAATTAAAGAACATTAAGAAGGAAGGAAGAAACAGAAAGCATATACCACTATAAAGATGAAAGTTTTAAGAACATTATCAAATGTACCATCAAATACATAAGCCTGGATCTGCTCTTTGGGGTTTTGCAACTCATAAAATGCATCATCAGCATTTTGTCTGACTATCCGGTATTGAATTGAGCAAAGCAGTTGCACAAAGACATTGTCCTGAAATTTACAGGGTAATTCTTTATACATATCGAGCAAGAAAATATCTCAACTCACAATAGATGTTTTCAATCAAGTATACTAAAAACTTGGGAAAAAAAAGATAAGAAACAAATAACAAAACCAATTTCCTACTAGAATGACAAATTCAGGGCCAGTCTTTTACAAGGAAAAATCCTATGTAGCATCTCAAAGCCAAGCATACCTGTTAAGTGTCTCATTCAAAATGTCACAAAATATTCCGTTGCAAACAATCTCGGCTCATATATGAGTGATGCAAAATATACATGATCATTTTAACTACAACCATCAAAAGGAGAAACTTAATATTGGGATGACCTTTTTCTTAGTTCATACCATACATGACAAACTAACTGGACATGAGAGGGTTTTCTTTCTTCCTACATATTTTTATGACAAGAAACGAATGTTTCTACCTGTATGAATGACAATATAAAGTCCTTCAGGTGAAAATATAATTGTATGAAACATCATATAAGCTTGTTCTCCATAAATAAGAATTCAATAATGCTAGAGGTACAAAGAAATCTTACAAAGATTTTTGGACAAAATGATGTGACAGGAAATGAATAGAAGAGTGAATACAAAAGTCAAACTCATCATATTCACTCTTTCATTCATGAGTAATACTACACTTACAAAGTCCTATACATATACAAAGTGATGTGTCATATCATGATTGGGAGAGTGTTTTGACTTTAATTAAAAAGTTAACTTTACAAATTCACTCTCTCATGATGATACATCACTTTGTATATATATTTTTGTATAAGGTCTTTGTAAATGTAGTATTATTCTTCATTCATTTCTTGTCACATCACTTTGAACAAAACTTAATATCTTTGTAAGATTTCTTTGTATCTCTAGCATTACCCATAAGAATTACATCCTTGTTCACCAATCCATAAATACTATATATCTCACCTTCGACTATATATCCAAAGCCAGAAACTACACCCTCTCGCAACCACCTTATGTCAAAATATCATCAACCAACCTTAAGAACACATCATTTCAAAATGTCTAATGCTTCAGAACTCCATCCCCACCTCAGGTTTTATGTTTTCTATTTCATTCATATCTTAGCTAAATATATAGAAACGGCAACCAAATGCCATTCCAGGATATTTCCATAAATCATAAAATCAATTGCCCAAATTCAATCAACAACTTTCTTAGACATTCTGCATATAAGACGGTAAACCACATGAGTTAACATACGTTATGACTTATGGATCACAACACACGTTATAAATCACTTTTTTTTTTTTAAATTCAAGAATTCCCCAAAGTCCGAATTCAAGGCACCACCAAACCCTACAACCTTCAAAAAGCACAAAATCTGTAGCTTAAGAATCCTCTTCTTTTGTCATTGTGATGATATCAATTATAAACCCTCCAAACCAAACACACCTCTAATGAATCAATCATACAAATTCAACCAACAAATCAACACTCACACATTTCCTTATCAATATAAATGAAACAAACACAAAAAAAAAAAAAAACCCTGATAATCCAATATTAAGAAATGCAAATACTTTGGTTTTGGTTTCGATGCGGACATCGAGGGAACTAATCCTGGTGGACATCACTCCCGCGAGCCATTCACCAGCGAAGGGATTGAAAAGGTGGAGCCCCGGCTGAGCCAATTTGTCGAACCGGCCCCATTTCTCGACCACGCCGATACTGGCCTGGTCTATGCACCCAACAACTATGCAAAACGTATTCCCCATCTGTCCGCTCTTTCACTTTCTTCCGTTATCTTCTTTTGCAAGTCTTTTACTCTTTATTATAACTGTCTTCGATTGATTTCTCTCCTTCTATGAGCGCCAAGCAGGGTGCGAACGCACTGGATTTACCGTGAGGTTTCAGTTTCGCGGTTGAACCACAAGTTAGATTTAGTAATCAGATGATTTGATCGTGTCCCCTTGAAGAAGAGTCCACGTAGGTTAGTTTGACTTCTTTGTTAAGTTAGCTTTTGACTCGACCTGCCTGATCAAATGAAATCTTCTACTATGAGACGGGGCTTGGTTGGGGGGTATATGTCATTATTAAGAATAAACTATCTTATATTATTTGTATTATCATATTTGGTTGATAAATAATATAAAATTTTAGTAATTTTTTATTATTAATAATTAAATTTAGGTGGTAATCTGATTACCTCCAAAATATGTGGTATTCTGAGATTCCTTGATAATCTTCTTTAAAGTTACAATTTTGTCTCTCATTAATGAAAATTTAGGACAAAAATACCCTTATTATGTAAACAAATTACAAATATATTATAATTTCATTTTAACCCTTACAAACTTAAGTTTTAGACTAAAATACCCCTATAGTTCAAAAATATTTCTGCCGAGTCATCTCCCCCAGCAACCACCTCCCCTAGTTGCCACCGTCGGCCGACGACCTTCCGGCACATGACCGGTCGGAAAAGACTGGCCGTGTGCCGATCTGACCGGAAAGGGTCAGATCGGTTGTTTTCGATCGATCGTGTGCCGAAACGGCGTCTGACGACGGTGGCCGGCGACAGACGTTGACTGGGTTGGGGTGGGGGGCTTTTGTCATTTTTTTAAAATTTCAAAAGGGTCATTTTAGTTAGGTTTTAAAATATAAGGGTTAAAATTTATAAATAATAATGTAAAATAATAATGAAAAAAAATGATAGAATAATAATATTTTTTAAAAAAGGGGAATTTAAGTAATTAACATAATATTCCTACAAATTTAAAGGGCGTTTGGTTAAGGGGGTAATCTGATTACCCCAGTAAAATAACATTATATTACCTCTATTACTCTATTTGGTTAACAAGGGGGTAATCTTTTATGACCAATAGTAAGTTACTATTGAATATAGGAGGTAATGTTATTACCTCCATTTTCTTAGGTATTTGAAGATTACCTAGGTAATAAATTTTTTGTACAAAATTGTCCCTAGTTATTAACATTATTGGACAAAAATACCCTTATTATAATATCAATTTACAAAAAATATTAATGCCTATTATATCCTTATATATATAAGTATTAGGACATAAATGCCCCTAGTTTTAAAAAATATTACCCACCACCCACCCACGATCGGCCGCCACCCACCACCGCCGGCGGCCAATTTCCTCACCGAAATTGAAATCTAAAGACACCATTCGATTCGCCTTGCCCTCCTCGTCAAAACCTTACCATTTTTTTCTGTTTTGATCAATTTTTTCGGCTGAATATAGTTCGTCATCGTCGTTTAATCTTGTTGTTTTCTGTGTTTTTTCTTTAAGATTTTGTTTGGTTTGTTGCTTGCTTTGTGATCCTTGATGTTTGTTGATTCTATTGGTATAATTTGTGTCATTGGATATTGTCGTTTTCATGGTCAATGACCCTTTTTGAGCTCGTTATTTTACGGCCAGATCTTGAACGATCCGGCCATTGTCAGCCAAAACTAAGGTCGGAAAAGGAGAGATTGGCCCAATATCGGCCAGAACCGGCCAGTCTTGTGTCGATTCGTCGCTGGTGGTGGTGGCCGGCTGCCGATGGTGGCTAGGTGAGTGGGGGTCTATTTGTCACTTTTTAAAATTTTATTGTGGGGGCGTTTCAGCTAAATTTCAAAATGTTATAGGTTAAAAATTAATTAAAATAATAATAATGTTAAAATAATAAAAGAACATTTAAGTAATTTAAATACTTAAACCCACCACTTTATCCCACCCATTATTCTTCTTAACCAAACACACTATATTAATTCAACATTCCATTCCCAAGGTAATACAATATTCCCTTAATCTAACATTCTCATTAATCTTTTATTACCTGAACCAAACGCCCCCTTATTACACCCAATCAAACACATTAATCTAATAAACCCACAACCCACAACTTTTTAACCAAACACATTTCACGCAAGATTTCTAGTAATCTTCCAAGTTATCTATCTTCCCTTTAATCTAACATTTCTAGTAATCTAACATTCCTTGAATCAAACATAAATGTGATCTCTATTTTAATCTTTAGTTAAATATTTATGACTTCTTGTTAGGGTAATTTCACCAGCTAACAATATTAATTTATCTCGTTAAAAATGTGATAGGTAACCATTTTATAGAACTCGAACACAAGATGTGATAGGTAACCTTTTTGTGAAACTCAAACACAAAATGTGAGTAATTCATCAAAATGATTAAAATATTATCATCCAACCACAAGGTTAGTGTTATTGTTATTATTATTAATAATAATAACAATATTATTTTGTCTCTCTATTTTCTTTCTTTACTTTTATATGTGCTCCGCGTGGCAGGTAGTTTTTCTTATGCTACTTTGAGATAGTGATGTAGTTTAATATCTGAATTTATTATTGTAATTAATTTTATAATAATAATAACAATATTATTATTATTTTGTCTCTCTATTTTCTTTCTATACATTTATATGTTTCCCGCAGCGGCAGATAGATTTTTTTTATGCTCCTTTGAGATAGTGATGTAGTTTAAAATCTGAATTTATTATTGTAATTAATTTTTAAACATTATTTACTTTTTTATTTTTTTTAAATTATGATTGTTTTAATCAAAATAATTTTTTCTTAGAATTCTTCAATGACTTTCATATTCTCTTTACCGATGTATATGAGCTGTGAAAAGAATTAAAAAATAATTAAAGGAAGAGTTGGGGAAGAGGGGGGGATGGGTGTGGGGTGTAGGGATGGGCGTTGGACCCGCACCTGTGGGGGCCCGCCCCACCTTGCCCCATTCGTGGTGGGTTTCATCCGCTAAAATCAGGTGTGGGTATGAGTGCAAACGTGGGTCTAAAAGGAAAACCAGTCACCGGGTGCGGGGATAGTATTGGACCCGCACCCTCCACAAAATATAATAAACTAATAATATTATAATTATAATTAAGTTTTTCAATGTAAAAGTGTATTTGTTTGAAATTGTTCATTAAATTCTATTCATATGGTAAAATTAGTTCATATTTTTTGTAATTACTACACTAGTCAAATTGTTTACCTTATCTAAAAAAATGTGAATAATTGAAAAGTTGTTTTCCCAACATAATTCATATTTAATTTGAATAACCATATCTGATTAAATATGTCATTATAATGCATTTGTTATTATATTTTTTTATTAATTTTTTTGATAAAACCCCGTTAAGCGGGATGAGGCGAGGCGGGGCCGGTGTGGGGGTCTCCCCTCCCCCACGGGGCTGGTGCGGGTTTCTTTGTTAAACCCGTTCTCGGGTGCAGGTCGGGTGTGGGGGTGGGTATAGGGTGGCAGGTGCGGGAGACCATGCACCCTCACCCAACCCGCCCCACGCCCATCCCTAGTGGGGTGTGTGTTGGTGGGGTGGGGGGGGGTGGGGTGGG
>WYDK02000086.1:985452-999809 GCA_009867345.2 Toxicodendron radicans
CTTTTAGTTTTTTGTGTAATCTTCATTATTCTTCATTGTATCTCTTTGTTATAAAATTTTTATTTTATTTCATTTTCACTAACTGTAACTTACATTTTTTTTTCTTTTTTAATATATTTATTATTCATGAAAGGTTGGAAGATGAAAGATGATGAGAGTTAAGTCATTGAATTGGAGGTGTTAACAATAATAATGTAAAAAAAAATTTGTATAAACATACCCGTGCAATGCACGGGCTTTAACACTAGTTACAAATGTAGGTACAAGAATTACTAACCTCTGTTGTGCAACGAGAAACTGCATCCCACTTGTTATAACTATTTCTATTGCTTTCTGACCATATACCAAAGTCCATCCTGCAGTCAGCCAAATTATCATGATAGTTGAAATTTTGAACAATTTACAAAGATGGATCAGCGAATTTCTTAAACAATATAAAACTCTTACCCAACCACAAAAAATGCATAACCATCCATGTGAAAGCTCTGCATCCTGGTGTCATTATTTTGCAATATAACTTCTATAAATCCCTTGTATGTAGCATTAAGAACAGATCTGTCTATCCGTAGAGTTCTATCCAGAGGCTTAGCTGGAAAATCTAGTTTATAAGTTCCCTTCACATTGTGCTTGTCAGCAAGCCTAATTGGTAGATCAGGTTTGAGAAAGGAAATCCCATTCATTGTAGCACGAAGTTTCCCGTCAATCGTTGTTGGTGGCAAACTCCTTATAATATAAGTATCAGTCACATTGATTGAACCATAATGGAAAGATCCCTGTGGATTTGGACGAGCTCCACTAGCAGTTGTATTTTGCCTGATCAGCACAAAAATTTAGGATTTAATCTAGGCTAATAAACCGCTATTTAAATATCATATTTTGTATAAAATATCCAATGTTAAGACAAAATGAAGGGTAGGGGGTCCTGAAACAGAATGAAAAAAATGCAAGAATAATCCAACTTAACTTTCGATATGGTAGTTCAAAGAAAAATTTCATTATTTTGGATTTATTATTCAACTTCAGTCAATCAACTTGAACTCGGAAAAGCTTGAAGAACAAGTTTTAAAACACTCTGATCGCTGGATGCAATGAGCAGATGGTCTTTACCTACACTTGGCATGAGAAATATCCAACTCTGTATAAATTCCTTCTTCGGAGTTCCGACATTTTTTTTTTCTTTTAGCTTGATTGTTTTAGAAATTAAGAAAAATGTCAGACAGCTAAAGAACTCCCCAGTAGACAAATTTTTAGTATACCATCTCTAGATGAAAAGTTGTGAATGCTTTTTAAATCAACACTGCTGTCCTAAATTCCCTCCTTAGCTTGAAAATTACTTTTTACCCCCTCTTCTCTCCATCTTGTTTGTTATTTCTCATAAAAAGGTTCATTCTTCTCCTTTATTTTCAGAATATACAGAAAAAGAAAGGCCAAAAGCAAACTCAGAACATATATACTCAAATAGTTCCTTATAAAAAGTACCAACTAAATTAGTCAATTAAGCGCTACATTCATCACAAGAAACCTAAAGCAGTAAGCAGAGAATAATTTTGAAAAGACAGCCAATAGCCACATATCATAGAAAAAGCAAATAGGAATGTATTTATATAGTAAAAGTCTTCAGATTTTGGAAACAAACCTGATAGACCTTGGCTGGGTCATTGCTGACCATGTGTTATATATGTCACTAGGCGCTTCGGGCAAAGGACCAGATGCTGGACCTTTGGAATTGGAGTAGTGCAAGATGGCAACTCCAGTCACTTTTTGCCAAACTGATTCATTCACAAATCTAGCACTGGCCACAATGTAATAATCAGATGTTGCATTCTGATCCATTGTGACTAAGAACGAATAAGACTGACCCACATGAATTTCAAAGCTGGAATAATTCTGTTGCACTGTGTAAAGTCCCTCTGTTTCAACAAGAAGCAGATTATGATTCTGAATTCTGAAGTTCAAACTAGTTGAAGTCCCAACATTATGCACACGAACTCGATAAGTTTTTCCTGCACAACATTATGCCACTGTCAATTAAATTTCAAACAATTCAAAGGATTTTCCCTAAGAATTATAACGCATGACCAACAATCAGCACCAGTTTCTCAGTACTTGCATTCAGTGTATGTAAAAGAACATTTAGGGCTAACGAAACTAGAGTATTCCAAGAAAACCACCAAAAAAAAACAAAAAGGATAAGTAAATGAAAGAACTAGTAACCAGGGATGAAGCATGGTTCTATCAAACTAATAAAAGAACGCAGGTGTCTTGCAGCACAAAGCAAAGTCATTACAACTGCAAGAAAGAAAAATGGCTGAACAAATTATAAATGCCAAAAAATATATTACCTGGCTCTGCTTTAATAGTTTCATATTCAATGCCATCAGGAACAAGGGTGGTATTGTATTTGTAAGGTCCCTTCCCGTTAATGAGAACTCCATCTGGCATCCCAAGGTCCTTCCCTGAGTCCAGATCTTTCCTCAGTGCCTAACATCAAGAAAGAGACCAATATTAGAGATAAAGCTACAATCACTCCTTCAATGTTGTGAAATACATAATGTATCAGCCCTAAAATAAAGTACTAACCGTATGGTTTCGGGTATACCAGTCACCGATCAGAATAACTATATCTCCATCTGGCGGTGCAAAAGGAATTGCAATGATTGCCCTATTGTTAATAATAATGCCACCAAAGCCACCAGATGCTCTCTGAAGATTAAGTGATGGGTAGTAGAAAAAACTCCCAACCTGGTCCTTGACCTGGAACTGATAAGTCCAATTCCATTTTGGTGGGATTGGACAATTTGTTCCAAGAACACCATCCTGCCATGAATTACGCCGCATTTGGATCCCAGACCTGCTCAACCATCAAACTCATTTTTCTCAAAATGACCCAAAAGAAAAAGGAGGGAAAGAGGAGATAAAGATAGATTTGAAGTCCATATAATAATATATGAGAAAAAAATAAGTTAGGCTTAAGCCTACCAAGTCATTAGGAGATCTTCATCCAATTCATTCCTCACATCAATAACAACATTGTTATTAGTAGTTGCATTGATAGGGGAGCCAGGAAACTCACCATTAACTGCTATAACCTGCAATCACAAGCAATTTACCTTTAATAACTATACAGCTAATTCAAAGTTCTTACAACTCAAAACCATCACAATCCTAATTCAGACCCGATAAACTTTGTACTGGGAAAAAAAAATAAAAAATAAAAACACTACAGAGAATAGTCAATTATGTCTACATGCATTAGGAAAAACAAAATGCACTACTAAGTTCAACTACTTTTTCAAATTATTCATTGGAGTTATTTTCCAGTAACTGGGTTCAAACTTCAAACAGAGAAAAATAAAATGCACATAAAATTCTTTAAACAAATCTGAAGTGAAATATTTAAGGCGCTTACTACATAAACTACACTCAACCACAAAATTTAATTCAAAAGCATTCACAATAAATTACATAAAGAAATTTTTTCTCTCCATAATCCCGAAAATTGATCTTTAGAACAAAAAAAAATGAAGAACATAATCAACTCAAACTGACATTTATGGACCTTGAGCTACTCCACTGGCCCTTAAATCTCGTTTACTGGTGCAAATGGAAAATTAGTATCAAAGGGAGTAAAAAGTCAGAAACAAGCTTGTGCCTTTAATCTACAACCACACTTAAACAACACCATATTGCACAACTCCATATTCAACATAAAGCTCAAACCTTTCAAAACCACACTGAAAATCAATCAACACCCACATAGGAAAAAATTCTACACTATTACTTCCAGTAGATCCAAGACCAAAACCAGATACAAAATGAGTTAAAAGACCAAGAACAATATACCATTTTTATCAGTGTATGCGTCAACCCAACAAAACCCAGATAAAAAAATAATAATAAAAGGAAGTTAAGAGAATGAACCTGCTGAGGAACACCCAAAGGCGAGGCAGTGATGTAAGAGACTTTGAAAACGTAGTTGACAAAGGGGTCGGCAGCGAAACAGAGGGTTGAAAACAGAGCAATGTGAATGAAAATACAGAGAAGGAACCTCATCAGAGCCATGAGTATACGCAACGTAAAATGAGTTTGGAGATGAATGGGAGTTGTTTAGAACATATTTTATGAAGAATTTTTTTACATAATGAAAAATAGTGAGGGAAAGAAAGAGAGAGAGAGAGAGAGAGAGAGCGGCTTGTAGTTCTTCTATATGTTTATATTTGGAAGTTTTAAGTTCCGCAAAATAGACAACAGAATCACAAACACCCCTACAGCTACACGCTCTGTGTTTCTGGCAAGTTAGTACTATCCGCGTAAGATGACCGGTTGATGACTAAACCGGTTTTTTCTTAATTTTTAAGTCATTGTGGTGTAATAACCGTGTTCCACTGTCTAATTATTATTTAATATTTCATTAATCTAGCTATACTTTAAAATCTTTGAATGGAGTTCAATTTCTCAGAGTATGGTTTAGTTTCAATGAATTTTTTATTCTTTAGAAATTTAAATTGGAGCCCTTTAAGAAAACTATTTCTATTTTCATTTCTTATATTCAGATTCCCCTTTAGGGGGCATTTGGTTCATGGTTATATGGGACAACTGAGGTTAAATGATTTATATTACTTGTATTACCATGCTTGGTTGTCAATTAATATAATATTCTGGTAATCTTTTATAACCAATAGTAAAATATATGTGGTAATTTGATTACTTCTATTACATATGGTATTATGAGATTACTGGATTATCTTATTTGAAATTACAATTTTGTCCCTGATTACGACGCTGTCCGCTTGACACCGAGGGTGGCGACCGACTGCTGGCGGTGACTAGGTTGGGGTGGGGGGTTTTTGTAATTTTTTAAATTATAATGTGGGGTGTTTTAGTTAAGTTTTTAAATATATGGGATTAAATAAATGTAAATAATAATAATATTTGAAAAAAAAAAGGCAATCAAGTAATTTACTTAACATACCTACACATTTATTCAACTCAACCAAACATATTAATATAATATGCCCACATTCATAAATCTTGCAACCAAACACATTTCATATAAAATTTTCAGTAATCTTCCAATTAATTTATTTTAATCTTAATTTAACATTCCTAGTAATGCAATATTCCTTGAACCAAACGCCCCTAAAGTTATATTACTTCCATAATAATTGAGATTCCCCTCTATTAAAGTTATATTACTTCCATAATAATAATTGATCAAAAATATTACTAAATGAAGTGATACAATTGAAATAAAACCAGATAATAGTTATTAAATTATGGGTGTGCTTGGTTCAAGAAATGTTAGATTATTGGAAATGTTAGATTAAGGGAATATTAGATTACTTTAGTATGAGAATGTTGTATTACTGGGAACGTGTTTGGTTGAAATGAATAAATTGATGGGTATGTTATATTGATATGTTTGGTTGAGAAGAATAAATTGGTGGATAAATTTTTTATATTACTAAATTGCCCTCTTTTTTAAATATTAATATAATATTATTTTTATTTTTTTTAAATATTAATATTATATTAAATTAATATAATATTAATTTTATATTTTTAAAAAAATTGGACGACCAGTTTTTTACCGTTATTACCGGTCAGTTTAATTGCCAGTTTTCAACAGAAAGATCTATCTGACCGTTTCAGACTAAATCTAGTTGTTTCCGGCCAGATCCTTGTTGGATCTGGCCGTAAATGGCCCTATTGGCATCTTGCAGTCGCTAGACACTGTTTGGCGACTGCCAGATGGTGAACGACACTGTTTGGCTACTGTCGGACAGTGATAGTGAAATGGGTGGTGGGATATTCTGGAAAATTAATTTTAAATTATCCAAAAATTTTAATAACTAAGGGTAAATTTGTACAAAATTAAGATTACTCATGTAATCTTAAAATAAGAAAATGATAATAAAAATATTACTCATATATTACTAATAATATTTTACTATTAATAATAAAATATTTCATTTATCAATTAAATAAGATAATAAAATAATAAAATATGACATTATTTAACTAATATTTAAAACCCATAACAGACGCTATGTAAGATTGTTATGTGCCCATATTTCAAAGTCCAAAGGTTAAACCGGGTGCAGCCGGTGAGAATGAGAAAATGGGAAAATAATGGAGAGTGACAGCCATGCCAATAGTCAAGGTACCACCACCCTTCACATCTGCACAAATTTCGGCGCCTCGTTCCTTTATTTAATGAATCAATCTTGGATTTTCTTTTTCTTTTTTTTTTCTTTATTAAATTAATTAATTTAAAAAAAAAAAAAAAAAAAAAACCTTCAAACTCACGCACATGCAGACCCACCAACTCTGAATATCCTAAACAAACCTTCATCTTGATAGTTACCCAGGCTTTTCCAAGTTGGAAAGAAATCTGCCAACTTGGAAATTAGTTTTTGAATTTGGAAAAAGAAATAAAAACGTGAGATCACCCAAATCTTTACTTATTTGGTATCCTTTTGAATACCATTCAGATCCCACTCCTCCATTCAAATTTATCATACACATATTCACATTTATTGTATATTAATTTTTATATTTATTTAAATTAATTTATACTAAAGTTACATATATTAATATTTCATCTCTCATCAAAATATTAATATATGTGGTTATGCAGCAGCAGTAACATGTGTGTTGCTCTGGCATTAATTTTGTTTGTCAAAATTTAGCCAGCAGCAGGAGCGTTGATTCTTGAAAAATGACATATTGAATTCAATAATGAATGATGACAATTTTCAGGTGTAGTAATTAGAGTGGTTGATATTTGATAAACCAATATTATGATTGAAATCATTTTAATCGTGTGTGTACCCATGCCGGCCCCTGTATCATCTCCCAATTAATTGTGATACCCATTTAAATTTTTTTAATAAAACTAAATGTCTAAACTTTTAATTCTCGCTAAAAGGATTTAAGTTTGTTTCAAGAGATTCATCTCAAGGGATCCAATGCTCTACATGCAGAAACTTACCATGAAAAAGCCTCGTTTATTGATTTGCATGGATCCTACGAACAATGTTGTCAGCTTTGCATAATGCTTCCTTCCTTGTAAACTCATTGGGTTGAAATTTCATAATCGAATCAATTCAATTCTCTGTTCTTGTACTTTGATTCATGCTTGATGCTTCCACATCACCATAACTTTTACTTCAACATGACACTAACAATATTAATATCTCCAATACCTCGTAAGTTGTAATTAATTTTCAGTTTGAGTGCCAAATAAGAGACCCTTTTGCAGAGGAACTGGTCGGTTATCAGTTTCGATTAATTGGGGTTTTAATGAAGCATCATTTTTATACACCTTGGGAAATTAAACAATGAATGGAAGATCATATATATCTACTGCATTCCAAGCTGTTCATTCAATCTCATTGGCTTACAGAAATGCCGAACTGGCCTTGGATCTTTAAAACCTTGTTATGATTTTAATAACTAAATCATGTATCTATCTCTTAGGGTTTCTCTGTTCTCGGATGCTCCTAATTGAACGGAGTGACTGACTAGAAGAGATAAACCGAGAGAAAAGATAAAGTTGAAAGGCATAAAGAATAGAGTAAAAACAAAATGAACAGAAGACCATCAAATAAGCAGCGACTGGCTGCATTGATTCTGCCAAAAGTCACATTGAAATTAGTTTTTTAATCAAAAGTTTTCCAAGTATGCTAACGGTCTACTGCCACTTCCAACCAGGTCATTCATCATTTATTCATTTGTATTCGGTAAAAGTATGGCTCTTAAGTCTTAAGTTCATTAACATTACCCATCCATTAAGGACCCCATATTATTGACTTATTGTTAAGTCTAGGGGAGTTCAAAACCGGTTAATGGGTCTAAATTGGTTGGTTTTTGAATCAAATAAAAAATTTGGTTCAGGAAAATTTTCGAACCAATTCAGGGGTCGAACCATTTCTACACCGAACAGATAATTCGGTTAACCGGTTTCAAACCGATTTTACAACAAGTTTGAAATTAGGCATATCTAACAAATTTGAAACTTAACAAACATATCCTTAAGAAATTACACAACACTTTCTACAAGTTTGAGGTCCAACAAACGCATATCTACGATAAAGAAACCCTAGGTACTGCAATCTGCCATCCTCCACCATGGGCGGCCAAGTCGCCCCAAGACACCACAAACCATAGTGTACAAGCACCAATCAAACCTACAATACAAACAAACCGGCAGGCACGTCTTGGGAGCAAAAGGGATGGCGAAGGCTACGAGATTGCAAGCTGGATCTCGAACAAGCGCACAATGGGGTTGCTCAACGGCGTCTGAGGTGGGTAAATGCGATAGAGTAGCAGGGGAAGCCATGAGATCATCCATATAGGCGTCGCGCCCTCGTACTATAATGATGGTAGTTGCATGGCTGTGCGAAGAAACCAGTTGCGTGAGGGAGATCGAGAGCCAAAGGCAACATAGAGGCAAGCACAAAGACCTATTTTAGACTTTAGATAAATTAGAAGTTAAGAAGTGCATATTTTAGATTTAGGAATTTTAACAAAACTGATTTGGGTAAACGTGTTTTCCAATTGGGATGAACAGGTAACCGAACCAGTAAACTGGTTCAACCAAATTTGTGAACCAAAACCGATCAGGTTAAAAAAAAATCGTTTTTCGTTTCAGTTCGGTTTTTGGTTTTTTTTTATAACACCCATAGTTAAATTTAAATTAATTGAATAAATTATGGGACTAAATACTTTTGACTTGTCTATAATCAAGTTAATTGTAATGAATAGTTTACCTAGATCATTATGATGTATGGTTTTTTGGAAGAATAATACTAGACTCACAACAGTCTCTCACAATAGGCTAATTTAAAGGTCTAAATTGTTTTTTTTTGTTGTTAATGTGATGGGAGTTGTTGGATGAATTGTTTGTGAGAGATTGTTGAAGAAGAGATTGTAACCTAGTCTTACTCTTTTTCAAAACATGGATATGCAAATTCTGCAAGTGGGCTATTATTAACACCGTATGGAGAAAATGATCTACATATGGTATGAAATACAGGCTCTACATAATGGGCTAATTTTGGGTCAACTGGGCATACAATTTTATAACTCATTCAATGTTTCCATTTTAGATCTTACATGTATAAAATATTTATACAAATTCATATGATATTATTATTTTATTATAATATTTATTAAATTAATTTTTGATAATCAATTTTCAATTGATTTTCTCCTACTTAAAATTCTATTCATCGAAATAAGTTTTGAATTTGTTGTGGGTAGTTACTGACTTATTACTCCATATAATAAATGAGTAATATTACACATATAACATTTTTATACAATATTTTTTATACAACATGATATGACAAAAGATTATTAGATGAATGTTTATTTTTAATTTAAAAACAACCAATCATGTTTTGTCACATCAAGCTGTATGAAAAATGTTACATAAAAATGTTATATGTGTAATTTTATGTATAATAAATTGGCTTCCAAAGAGGCAGGTCAATTTGCTATACTACTACTCTTCCTCCCTAGCTATCCCACTTCTTAAGTAATATTTAAATTTTTAAAAAGAGTAAACGATATTGATGGCCAGAAATCAGGCGTCGAAGTGAGAGAGATTTTGTAGAGAAGAGACTAGAGGTTCAAATGGTGGTAACAAAGATAATTTTTGCTACCAAAATCGGCCGGAATCGGCTTTGGGTAGTAATGAAATATTAACTTTTGGTGGAAAAGTGATATTTTGAATTTTTTTGGGTGGGAAAGTGCAATTAAGGAAAACCTTAGGTGGGAAAAGGTCGTTTACTCTTTCCAAAACCATAATAAGATTTTATTTAAATTCCCCAATTAAATTTGATGATAAGACATTTATTTCGTTAATTTATATAATTACCTAATTTTCGAGGTTAAATATTAGTAATGGAGTGATAATAGGACAATGAAGAGTCACACCATGCAACAAATAGAGGCTAAGAATCTCAAAAACCTCAAATTACTCGATCACATAATGAAATAAAACTAGAGTTGAAGGGCATACAGCATACCTACAAGATTCAGAATAATTAAACGACAGCCCTACCAAAAAATGAAGTAATAAAATATATAATTAGGTTTGCCATAAACTTTACACAACTTTTGGCAACCACCTACAGCTAGGGCGATGAAGAGAAATGGGCTCAACTCAAATGGGTTTGGTTTCTAAATTTCGTCCAAGGGGAAAGGATGAATAAATGCAGAATTCAATTGCCAGATTTTGAGTGTGGCCGTAACATTAACTCCTGTTGCATTGTTGAACAAATACAATCTTGCCGCTCCATAGATTGCCTCTGTTGGATAAACTCTTGATGTTATAACTCTCCTCCCTCCTTGACCAAAGCTTTCCACAATCGAATGATCAACCTGATCATTCAAATTTCAACAATTTATTATTCATAACATTTTTAAAAAATCCATGGAGTATGGTTAAAATTAAACAATATATAATAATATAAACATTCTGACTTACCAATACTCTCATAGATAATTTTTCATCTTCAAGAACAGGGACACTGCTTCCATAAACTCGTTTTAAAACTTCAGGAGCCAATGACGACCTGCATTTCAAATTACAAGCTCTCATTCATTAGAATTATTATGTATCTTTTAATTCTACATTTACAGAGATTAAAGAGGGTATTAGATTAACCTTGTTTCATCAGCACAGAAGTAAGTGGTGAGAGTGCCATTGGTAGTATTGGTGGGGCGGAAAAAGATTGGGGTGAGCTCTGAAAGTGAGTCATCTGCAAGGACTAAGAGGCCAAAAGGACCTAATGTACTTCTGTCAACAGCGCCAACACTGCAATTGTACCCTTCTTCTTCGGTTGCTGAAGCTAATAACTCTGTTTCAAACTCTGCAAATATATCTAACTGCAATATTATAAAATCCATATTCAGGTTACTTATTTATAAGCAAATACTGATTACTAAATGCAAGAAGTAATGGGGCAAACCTGTGTGGCCGTGCCTATATCAAGCGGCACAATTGATCCGGGTTCAATTACAATCTTCTCAAATTCTGTACCGTTATATCTCAAGCTTTCTATTTCTTCCACCGGCCATTGCAGGACATTAGTTCCAGTCTTGTTATCAAATAACACAGTCCTCGGGATGGTCTGCAGAAACCAGAAAATTATTAGCTTCAGGAAAATAAAAAACCCTTTAAATTCAGTTATAAAATGTTAGTAGAAAATACCTGAACAGAGGCCCAACCCTTACTCAGGTCATCAGTTTCAGTGTCCGTTTCATTAATCCACCCCCATAGGATTCTTCTCTTCTTGTACTGGTCAAAAAATGATTTTGATGCGTAGAATCTTCCATAATCCACCCGTAACCCGATACCCACATCTTCTTCCGGATTATCGGGTGTCCATTTATCATTCACCGGGTCATATGTTCCAATTGCATAATGATCAATTTTAGTATCATCCAAACTAGCCTTTAATACATGCTTGATTCCGGGGCCACCAGCTGATGTATCCAACCCAATTGACCCGTTTATTGCAACTGGGTAGAAGTCCACACATTCCCACATACCCGTACCCGGAACAGCATGTAACACTCCATCCAAAAGCTCATATGTAGTGAAGTTAGTAGTTTGGTACACAAGTGCAATACCTATAGTAGTATTAACCCTTGAACCGATTGTCAGCCTCCATGTTCCATTGGGTCCGGTCCAAGCAGTAGTCGGGTCCCTATATTCATCGGTTTCAATTCCGGATGGTGGAACCAAAACCGGGTTATTCTCATACTTGACCCAATCAAGGAGGAGGGGATCAGATAGATTGGCGGGGTAGGCAAGATTTTGCACCTGCACTGATTCATCAGTGTCCCCGGTGTAAAGCATTACAATCTGACCGTCAGGAAGGCGAGTGGCAGAGCCCGTCCAGACACCGTTGATATCATACCAATGATCGGGGACCAGGGCCAGTGGGAGATAGAGCCAGTGAATCAGGTCCCTTGATACGGCGTGGCCCCATGTGATGTTGCCCCACACAGCTGAATCAGGGTTGTACTGGTAGAATAGATGATACCAGCCCATGTGAAAGAGTGGTCCTGTAAATATGGAATGGAACCATTAAATATTTGTCTTAGTTTAGAAAACCAATCAGCATTGATGGCCATTGGCACTCTCTCTGTCTTACAATTCCCAAGCTCAACGAACAGTCAAATGTTTTAAATTTTATGAAGAAATACAAGTCTCTTTGTGTTTAAAGTTTTTTCATAAATAATCAAACAAAGATGGTTACATGTACATCAAAGTACAAAGGGACCCTACTGGCCATCTAACATTATCGTGCCAGGACAGGGACTCAGGAAGACACTGAATTTCCAAATGAATTAATGACAGTCCTAACTGAAGCTGTTAATGATCAATTTCTCGCTAAAAATGGTCCAAAGCAAAGTCAACATTTTATTGGATGAAAATTGCACACACCACGTATCGATCTAATCCAAATTGGAATTATAATACAACTAAACATCCAACTCAGACTAAATTCAGATCACCTTACCAGTTCTTTTGCCATTAATATTCATTTTATAATCAATAATATAATTAATGAAGGTAAACTCAATTGGGTAGACAAAAGAAACATAAAAACAAAAACAAAAGGAAGAGCTTTTGTAAACACTTACCATCAGGATCTGAAGAAGAGACGTCCAGATTTCCCCACCAAACCAACAATTGAGAGAAAAAACATTAAACAAAATGATAAATAATTAGCACTGTTTATAAATAAATTAAGACTTTGATGTGTAATATAGAAATAGAGGGACAATCAAAAAGTACGAATCTTATGTCAATCACTGATAACATAAAGCTGGCAAACTAAATAAAAAAGCACGTGATTAAAATTTTCAAACTTCAATGCTTTCTTCTACCTACCATTCATCCAGTTTTTCTCCGGTTGAAAATGGTATGAAGTTCTTTGCCATGAAAACATTGCATTTGTCCAGTTATAAGAAACTTCATCATCATCAGAAAGAGATGGATTTGACTTTGCGGATACGCCTTCAGCTACCCCTCTCGGCATTCGTTTCGAAAATGACTCCTTTTGTGAGGAGTGTTTATCATTGTTTGGCATTGGTGATGTTGATGATGGTTCTTGGCTTTGGTTGAGTATTAACCCCACCAATGACACAAGGAAAATGATGGAGCCAACGATCACCACAAAACCCTTCAAGGGTCTCCGGCGAGTCGCCGGAGATCCGTCTAGGGAGGGCTGCTCCGGCAAGGGAGTGTAGTATGATGCATGAGAAGGGTTAGGGGTGTCCATGTTTTGTGGCGTATGGAAGTTGAGAGGGGTTGCTAAAATGATGAAATGGGGTTTAAATAGAGAAACTTAAAGAAGAGAAAGAGAATTGATGTAAGTTGTCATGCGGCAAGAACCGATTTGCTTGGTAGATCTTGAAATTGGGTAATTTGTAATTAAATTATATAAAATATAGACTTCAATGCAAGTAAGTTTGGATTTGTAGGTTGCCCAAATTAGTTGGAGAGAGAGAAGAGACGTCTTTGTTTAGACAGTAAAGTAATAATAATAAAGGCAAATGTAAAAGATTTTGAATCATTTTCATTGTCATTGGAGCATTGTTAACTACTTTTCAAAACTTGATGTAAAACAGGACGAACAAATTACGTCGAAAGCTTAATTAATGGAGAGTTATATACATATATATTCTTATTATAATATAAGTTTGACGGTGTGGTAGCGTGGTGGCTGAGGAGGTTATGTGTATGAGCTTCATACCAACTAGTCCAACAATAAGGACAAGAACGAGGGATCCAAAGAATATGAGGAAAGCATTTAAATTGGTGAATATATTGTTGAAGAATAATAAGGCTTTGAACGACAATTACAATAATAATTGCTACAAATCAGAGTCAAGATTGAGAAAATTAAGATTTAAAAGTGGTAGCTGAGATCTAATAGAGCATTCAACTGTTCATAATTGTTATTTAACATGCAAGTGGAGAAGAATGCCAATGTGGGTATTTCTTGTATTCTCAGTAGCACTAAGACAGAGACAGAAACCTTTTTCCTTTTAACTTAGATATTCAACTTTTTCATGAAGAAGTATTATTGTTCTTGAAATACAGTATTATATATACATGTTGTTAATCCATTAACTATTGTCGAAAGATCTTAATCATTGGATTAACAGTTAATTGCAGCGAGCTGATCAGGTATTAATTAAATAATTCTTTTTATTACCAAATTAATAATAATCAAAAGATTAGAAAATGACGTAACAAATTGTGAATGACATTTGTAATTAATTAAAAATTTCTTGACCATGTCAAATTTGGTTAATTGGTTTCGTAC
>WYDK02000086.1:1002210-1016455 GCA_009867345.2 Toxicodendron radicans
CACCAACCATTACTATCGTTTATGGGTGTTAAATAAGCTTTTATGCATTCAGGTACCTGCGACGGTTGAAAAAAAAGTTACAAATACCGCGAAGGTTGAAGGATTTATATGTATGCGTACTTAATCAAATAGGCATCAACTTTTTGTTCGCATTACTTTGAGTCTCATTTTCATACGAGAATGAGAATAGTTCCTTACAATGACGATGAAGGTGAGGTTGAATACAGTGCAGACATGTTTTCTATATTCAAAATCGTTGGTCGGCCTTATGGATATTCTACAACAAGATGTATGACAGATGAAGAGTACCATGCAGCACACACGTACGTTTTGTTGAACTGTGAAAAGTTGGCACCATATGTCCAGTAAGCTTCGTAACCATATATACCTTATTCCATTAAACTTATTAAGATCGATTTTCTGATGAGTTTGCAATTACCAATTTTAGGATATTTATCCAACAAATGAGAGCATATGGTCCCAATTTAACGGAGTTAGAAATTGACTTAATGCTTGAGAGAGAGCTATCGCGATGGTTTTATTCTTACGTAAGCATTATCAATACCCTAATTTATTAAGCATATGACTTTTAAGATATTTTCGTGTGTGTTCATGTTTTCAAATAACAATTGTTAGGCACACAAAAACAACAACGTGGATATTCAAATGGTGACGGATGTTGCTTTCGGCCCATTAAGGACAGTCACCACTTACCCATTATATTTTTTCAATGTGTATAAGTTCCACACTACGGAGCATGGTTCGGGTAGAAAAACTGTGAATAGTAGAGTGTGCATAGCATGGTCAAATTACACCTCCATATCACTTGATTATTACGGCCGACTTACGAAGATCATATAGATAGAGTACCCCGCTATCCCTATTAAACGCATCTTGTTGTTTAAGTGCGATTGGTTTGATCCAATGCCAAATCGTGGGATCAGAGTTCATAAAGACTACAAACTATTAGAAATCAACCACAAAAAAAAGTTTAACAAGTATGAACCATTTGTTTTGGCAGCACAAGCAACACAAGTGTACTATGTTCCATTTCCTAGTCGACGTCGTGACAAGGTTGACTGGTGGGTTGTGTGCAAAGTCAAACCTAGATCAATAATTGATGCGTTGATGCAAGATTTGGCTCTCCAAGAGGATGAAATTGAACAACACGAGATTGACAGTGATTTAGATGCGTCAGGGCCTTTAAATGATGCAAATGGTGTTTTCATAGATGTTGATGATGAGGATAATGATGTTGACACAGAGGATGAAGGTGAATCTGATTGGGCAACAGACGATGAAACTGAAGACGATCATGATGTATACGTATTTGATGATTCAGAATAGTGTAGTTAACATTATTATTTTTATTCAAACTTATGTTGTAATGAAATAAAGTGTAATGTTGAATTGTTGGGTTCATGATTCGATTCAATGTTAATTTATGACGGATTGTAAAAATTATATATGAAGAATCTTTTGATTTTAATATATATGTTAAAATATTATGCATTCAATTTCGCATATATGTATAAAATTAATTTACATGCCCAAATTTCTAAATGTTTAATATTGGTTTGTCTGGTTCTGTTGATTGTGTGAGTTTTAATTCTATATTGAATTTTGTCTAAATATCCACATATTTATATGGGTTTATGAAAAACTTAATATGTTTGATTTCACTGTATGCAGATATGGCTAGGAGTACAGACAGAGATGGATCCGTTGAGGGGACTTCATCCCGCGGTGGCAGGTCTGGTGGCCGGACTTCTAGAGGTAGATCTGGAGCCTGTAGAGGCATGAGTCGTACTACACCGACGGCCTCCGGTGGGCCTGCTGTTCAGATACCTCCACCTCCACTTCCACCTCCACCTTTATCGACGCTCCAGGATATTCAAGACGACCCTAGCTCCTCTTCCCCAATAGTAAAGAGAGAAATCTTTCAGTGCAGCTAATCTAGTGTTTCATTTCCCTAGAAAAATACTTTTTCGAAAGGTCACAACCACAACAAAAAACAAAAGAAACTATAACATAATTTTTAATGGAATAATGAAAGTCATAATGGAACTACCAAGCCTAAGATACCAATTATCCCTTGTACTATCTTAGGTATCACATTAACGCATCAATGTAAAGCTAGAGAGTCGAAAAAATCATATGCCGCTGATGTATCAAAGAACTTTGGCCTTTCACAGTTTGTGTTATTCCCTGCTGCATGGTGGATCCATATATCAAGCAATTGGAAATCATGAACCAAAATGGCCTACATGAAGCATTTTAGGTACCAAATGACTTCATCAATCAAGGCTTAAGCTTAAGAAATCGTAAAATTAATAAATATGTATCGTATTCCAAGAAGTTTTCTATAACATTACATGCATGGTCTCAAAAGCAACACTTAAAGGCTCAAAAAATAACAACAGGGACATAGATGAATCCAGTATCATGTACATTATTAGACATAGCCTTATCCTGCAAGTGTGAAACAACTAAAATAAGAGACACTTCTAAGCTTTACAAAATTACTAAAAACGTACAGTGTCTTCCTGTAGATTAGTAAATTAAAGTCCTTAAAATGGAAAAAAAGGTAAGAATTTTGTATCCTATATTTGAAACAGTTTGTAGAAAACAGAAAGCAAATAGAACATCTTTTCCTAAATTAGAATTAAGCCTTAATACCAACTACTCTTAACACTCTTAACATAGAAGACAATAGTCTGAATCCTCAGAAAAATGACTCATACTCTTGGAGGTTCATATAATCCTTCAGAAGAAAGATACTCTTTTGTCTATAATAGGATTTGGTTGCTTGCATATTCTCAGATGTTGGAAGTCAGTTATTTCATTCAACTTCACCCTTAAGTGTAAGCCTAGTTGTAGTGGTGAATGCAAATATGTAGATTAGATCCAAGATTCCATTACAAGAAAAAAACTTGACCCCCGGTACCTCTTTGAAAGCCCCTTATTTTGATTTTAAAAAAATTAACGATATATTTTAAATTCAAAACTATATATATATATATATATATACAAACTTGGATGAAGAAAAACTCTTATTAGATATGAGAGTTACAACTAAATCACCTTCATAGATAGCTGCTGTGAGATTTAACAATTCCTCCCTATCCATAACTTAAAAAAAATTACTATATTTTCGGAAACATGTTTCCAATCTTTCCAATACTAAAAATAACAAAAAAAGAAAAAAAAAAAAAGCAATTTCAGCCATTCCAAAATTATTAAAAAGAAGAAAAAGGCTAATATGTTACCTTGGAACTGGAGAGCGGACATATCTGGACACAAAAGTACAGTGCAGATGCTTTGCTGAGTTAGTTCTGGTGGAAGAGATCACCATTTTTGTCTCAGAGAAAAGTTCCAAGAAAGTTAGAGTTAGTGGATGAGGAAGATGATAGAAATATTGAAATAGTAGTGTGCTTTAAATATTCGTACAACGTAAAGGAGGGAGACACGTTGCGTTGTCCATTAAAACCAAAACACTCCCAACTATTTCACAAGCAAACCAGCCCTACTAAATGGTTGAATTTTTCCAACTCAACACAAAATTCAGCCTCAAATCCTCAGCTCAACAGAACATTATAAATTTTTAGTTTGAATTCGCATAAGAATTAAAACCTAAACTCAAATTTAAACAAAATCTAACAATCATTCTTCTACTCACTCAAACAATCATTCATCCAAACAATCTTCTACGAATTCAAACAAAATCTAACAATAAACAAAAGAGAAACAAAGAAATTATAAATGTAAAAAATAACAAAAGAGACACGAAATCCACGTACCTAGGCCTTGCAATCGGAAAATCACCCACAAAATGCAAGAGAAAGTGAGAAAATGGGAGTCTTTGCCATTGACAGTGAGTGAGAGCTCGAAATCGGAGAGAAAAATGAGTTAGGGTTCTTTGAGAAATTGATTTGGGGCTGATTGCGTGATTTATATATTTGACGCTTAGCAACAGAGTAAAAATCCGTGGTTAATATTAATGCAAAATTAGAAAAAAAACGACGTCATTGGAAAATTTGTCGCTAATCCGTCGCTAAATTAGTACATGTAAATAATAATGCGGTCTAAAATGAGGCCGTTGTCATTCCCATTTCTAATCCTTCATTAACATTAATAGTAAATATAAAAACGACGTCGTTGGAAAATTCGTCGCTAATCCGTCCCTATAGTAATAAATATAAATCCGTAGCTAATCCGTCCCTATATTAATAAATATAAATCCGTAGCTAATCCGTCCCTATATTAATAAATATAAATACTGTTGGCCAAAATGATGTCGTTGTAATGACCGTTTCTAATCCATCGATAAACTTAATACAATATTTTGATTTACCGTCAAATTAATGATGAAATGTTTGGACACGGATATTTTATGTTCCAACCCCGTCGCTAAATATTTGGCGCTTAATTCATGCCAACACTTAATGACATATTAACGACCGTTGTCTGTTTTTTTGGTATTTCCGTCGGTAATCCATCGGTAAGCCGTCAGTAATTTGCCATTACTAATATTTGCATTAATCCGTCGATGGTCTATCAGAAATTACCGACGGATTAAAATCTGTCGGTTTCCTTGTAGTGTTATTTAACTCATTTTTAATTATTCTAGCGTTTAACTTGTATGTAATTATGTTAGGATGCATCCATCCAATGGAATATCGCATACTATTATTGCTATTTTCAAGGAGAGGATGGACGATGATGACTATACTTGAAAAGCCATTTTACAGCCTACTTTAGATTTTTATTTTGAGGAGTTCATGGTAAGTTGACCAAAAACATTTCCACGTATTAATTTTGTCAACTTCATTTACAAATAATAATAAAATTGATAATATTTATTGTTTTGTAGAAACATTATCGATGGGATCAATTGAACAAGGCTGTTGTGAAGAAAGCTTGGAAGAAGAAGCCCTTAACCCGATACAATGACCTCCTAAATCACATAAGAAACAAAAATGAAAAGCCTAATTATCTTACCAAGCAACAGTGGGAGCGGTTTAGGGCGATATGGGGCACACCGGAGTTTCAGAGGTTCAGTCAACAAAATTCTAATAATCGACTAAGTCCCGCAGGAACTTCTTTACATACGAGAGGCTCTCGGTCCCACGTTAAACATGCAGAGGCTATTGTAAGTTTGAATTCAACTTTTATTTACATTATATTTGCTTTGTGTACATAACTTTATGAATATCCTTTATTAACGAGCTCTTTTGTTGCGTACAGGCAAAGACATTGGGTCGTCGACCAAGCCTAAGGGAGGTCTTTGTGCGCACCCACACCCGTAAGGGTGATGGAATAAATTTTGTGGATGCAAAGGCAAGAGAAACAAGTGTAAGTTGTTACATCATTTTAAAAATATTAATAAAATTGCTTATGCATACAATTTTATGTTTCTAACTTGTGTTTACATTTATATGTTATTGGAGGATATGTGGAATTCCATGTTAGAGGAGGAGATGTCCCAGGCGGCGGTTACCTTTAGAGGCCTACTGAAGTAGATCAGTCAGCCTTATATTTAAAGTTTGTCGATGGGGAGAAAAAGCAGAGGGTCTGCGGACTTGGCTCTTAGGCATCTATGTACTACGGCAGGGCTAGTTCTTCAGCAACTGGGTCTTCAGAGCCGAGCACCACTTCTACTCAGACTTCAGCGCCGGAGGTGGCCAGCTTACAAGCTGAGATAGCTGAGTGTGATGCACGCTTGGAAAGTTTACAAAGCAGGTTTACGTAGTCAGAGGTCCAAAGAAAAGAGTTCGAGTCTTACGTCCAGAACGTATTTGCCACCATGGGCATTCCTCCTCTTCCACGTCGGTTTCCACCTAAGGGGGACGACATCACCCCCTCCACATGACTACTCTTCTGTACTCTATTATTATTTTTTTACTCATTGTTTACTATTATTACAGATATTTTTTTTTTATTGAATTGGATGTATGTATACATTTTTTTTTCTATATTGATTTATACATTTTTTTCCATTCAATTTGTTGATTATTCCCATAAATAAATAAAAAAATAAAACAAAAATAAATCACAAAATTAAAAAAAAAATTATTACTAATTTAACGACAGTATGTTAACGACGTTGACTGACGTCGTTATTCTGACGTGGAATAGAGACGGATTAGAAACGGTTTTTCGATGCACATGTGTCAAATTTATAGAGACGAATTAGCGACCGTTTTGACGACGCAATTTAACGACGGAAAATTCCGTCGTAACATTGTGAAAAAAGGAGATGAAAATTTTGTCGTTAAGCCGTCGTTAATTAATGACGGCTTAATGACGAAATTTTCGTCTCCAAGAAGTCGTTCTAAGTCCATTTATTTCCACGCTTTAGAGACGGAAAATGTTGAAATTAATGATGAAATTTTCCGTCGTTAATTAACGACATATTTCAAATTTCGTCATTGAATTGTTAACGACGAACATTTTAACGACCAAGCCATTTCCATTGCAAATCTGTCGGTAATGGAAATTACCGACATAAATTTCCATCGGTAAACAACAGTTTTCTTGTAGTGTGCAAATATCAATACTGCTGAATTCTCAATTCATGTTTTTCTCTATCTCTTTCTATAACCATTCGAAGAATTTTCTTTGCATGCCCTAAGTCTTTCATGTCAAATTCTGAACTCAATTTGTTCTTTAATTCATTTATCTTTGACATAGACTTACTTATTAACAACATGTCATCTACATATAAAAGTAAGTAAATAGGAATGTTATCATCAAGAACAAAGTAAAAACAACTATCATATTTGCTTCTAGTCAACCCAATATGCACAACAAATGAGTCAAATCTTTTGTACATTGCCTAGGGGATTGCTTAAGCCCATACAAAGATTTATACAGTAGACAAACATGGTTTGGCAGATCTTTATTAATAAAACCAGCAGGTTGACTCGTGTAAATTTTGTCTTCTAACTCTCCATGTAAAAATGCAGTTTTTACATCTAATTGCTCTAATTCTAGATCATGATATGCCACAACAGACAACATCAATCTAATAGTTTTAAATTTAACTACAGGAGAGAAATTTTCATTAAAATCAATACCTTCTCTTTCTGTGTAGCCCTTAGCTACAAGTCTAGCTTTATATCTAGGAGGATTATTGGAAGTCATACATTCTTTGAGTTTGAATAATCACCTACACTGCACAAGTTTCTGACTTTTTGGTTTAGGAACCAGGGACCAGATGCCATTCACCTTAAGTGAATGCATTTCCTCTTTCATTGCAACCAACCACTTATCTTTATCTTTAGATCTTACTGCTTCTTCATATGATTCTGGTTCAATCTTCTGAATTTCAATACCAACAAGTAATGTAGTATAAATCAGATCTGCATATGAGAATCTTGCAGGTGGCCTTATCTCTCTTCTGACTCTATCTCTTGCCAACTGATATTGAGTAAGATTGTCATCCTGAGGTTCATGAATCTCCTTAGTTACTTCCTCTTCTTGGTGCCGAGGAACAGGTGCAAGTTCATTTTCTGGTCCAACTTCATCATCAGAATGCAAAGTATTAATCTGTTGTGATAGTGGCTCCACATCAATCTAAGTAATCTCTATTTGATCTGAATTCAAACTTGTCGCACTCAAGTTACCTGCATCATTAGTAGATCTACAAGGGAAGAAATTCTCGTTAAAAATAACATCTCTACTAATTATGACTCTAACACCTGGTGTTTCTCTATTCCACAACCTATAGCTTTTAGTTCCTTCTTGGTATCTCAAGAATACACACTTGATTGTTCTAGGCTCTAGTTTTCCCTCATTAGTATGTGCATAAGCAGCACATCCAAATACTTTTAAATGGTTCAGGCTAGATTTCCTATTTGACAATTTTTCTTTAAGACACTTAAAGTTTATGGCACTTGAAGGGCTCTTATTTACTACATAGGCAACAATACATAAGGCTTCTCCCCAAAAGGTTTTTGACAATCCTGAAGTGAATAAAAGACACCTAACCTTCTGTAATATGGTTCTATTCATTCTCTCAGCAACACCATTTTGCTGAGGGGTCCCTCTAACAGTTTGGTGCCTCAAAATACCTTTATCACTACAGTATTTGTCAAAATCAGAATTACAAAATTCTAACCCATTATCTATCTTGAGTGCCTTAACCTTCCTATCAGTTTGGTTTTCTACTATAGTTCCCAAATTTTAAATTTAGCTAAGGCCTCATCTTTGGTTTTAAGGAGATACACCCAAACCTTTCTATTAAAGTCATCAACTATGGACAGAAAGTAACTACATCCACCATGTGTCTTTACCTTTTCAGGTCCCCATAGGTCAACATGCACCTATTCAAGACAATTAGTAGCAAGGTGAATGCCTTTAGGAAAATTCATTCTATGTTGCTTACCCATAATACAAGTTTCACAGAAATCAATAGTAGAGATAGAATCTTTACCAAACATACCCTGTTGTTTGAGAACATTCATTCCCCTATGATTTATGTGGCCCATTCTAAGGTGCCACTGCACTGTCAAATCACAGTTAGTAGAAACAAGAGCTATATTGGAAATTTCGGGACAATAGTCACCACACAATATATAGAAATCATTTCTTTTAATTCCCTTAAGTATAAAGCTGTTGTTTCTATACACACACAAGCATCCATTCTCAGCCTTGTGGCAATAACCAGATTCATCTAAAGTTCCTAGAGAAATCAAATTCCTTTTTAGTTCAGGGATATACCTAACCTTAGTTAGCATTATTATTCTGTCATCACTAAGTTTTAAGGTTATATTCCCAATTCCCCTAACCATACAGGCATTGTTGTTTCCCATAAACACTGTTTCATGTTCACCGGTTTCAAAATCTTGAAACCAGTCTCTATTAGGACTCATATGGAATGAACACCCTGAGTCTAACACCCATTCTTTAACACAAGTGAACTTAGATACAGTGAGGGCTTCAGACACTTCAATAATATTATTGGTAGTGGCTAAATTACTGTTTGTATTTCCTTGTCTCTGCTTTTTTATCCATTCAAAACAGTTTTTTTTACTATGGCCAGTTTTATTACAATAAAAGCATTTTCTAGTCTCTCCTTTGGACTTCATGTTTTTCTTCCCTTTCTTTTTATGCTTAGACCCAGCAACAACATGTGAACCAGTACTAGATTGCCCAGTCTCTATCCTACCCTTCACAAACAAATTATTCCCATTTATGTTCTGAACCTTTAATTCTAGTTCCCTAGCCTTTAAGCCAGAAAGAATCAAATCAAGACTAGGTATTGTACTAGTATATTGCAAAGCATTCTTGACAACCAAATAATCATCAGTTAAAGAATTTAAAAGGATCATTGCTAAACTAGTGTCATCTAGTGCTTGGTCTGTCCCTTTCAGTATCAGTGTCATTTTTAAGAACTCGTCAAAATTTTCATCTACTGATTTAGAACTATCCATCTTATAAGCAAATGAAGACCCTTTCAAGAATGCCAAATTACGTACAGATTGCAAAGCATACAGAGTTACGAGTTTACCTCATAGTGCAATTGGTGTTTGTATACCATCCACCTTTCACAATACACTGTCAGCCAGATTCATCACAATGAGATTATAAGCCTCCTCGTCAACCTCTGATTTCTTTTTCAACTTTTCTTCTGGCCACTTCGAAGAATCCTTCTCCAGAGCGATAGAGACTTTGTTGTGTGAAAACAGTGCTTCATTTTCTTTTTCCTACTATTGAAATCAATTTTCCCATCGTATTGGGAAATTTCCATTCATGTGGTGCTCATCTTTTACCCTTTGTGATAAAAAGATTTCAAGAAAACACAACTCAACAAGAAATCCAGTTAGTAAGAACGATAATAACAATTATCAAATCTTGATGATATGAATTAAAATTTTATAAACAATTCAATAGCAACAAGAAGCACAAACTGGAAACCCTAGAATCGTAGATCTTGAAAGGAATAACATAGAGAATTCGCCGAGCTCTGATACCACTGTTATGATTAGATCACACAACCACGAAATACCAAACGAACACAATCACACAAACAATCAAGAAACACAACAAATTTTACCCTGGTTCACCTATCCAATTTAGGATAGACTACATCCACGTTGAGCTCCAGAACAAGGGGCTCACTGCACTAGTAATAAGAAGTATTACAGATTAAAAAACTCCTCAAATCAATCTCACAAAGAAAACCCCAAATCTTCCCTATGTAACTTCCACCAAAATAAATCAACTCAGATTACCCTAACCCAAAGGAAACTCAACCTTCAAAGAATGATTGAAGCAATCACTCACAGAAATTACACTGATTTGGACTAAAGAGATCAAACCTTAGTAGAGTTATTTTACACAAAGAATAGATGGAGAACCTCACTGCTTTTTCTCTTTTTCTTTTCTTGCATTTTACTGCCTTTTCACATACTTTTATACTTGTTGACTAAATGACTTAATACTAGCCATTAGATTCAATCTAAAACCAACGACCAAGATTGCTTCTAATAAGTAAAATAAAACGACAACAATTTTTGACTTTGACTTCACTATTAACATGGCGGAATAGTGCCGAATAGTTGGTTCAACCGCCGAGTCAGAGAAACTGTGGCTGGCGACAGGTACTACAGGTGGGTCGAGGAAGACGACGTTCGAAGCTATGAAGGGACGAGGTGAAAAGGAAGGTTGAAGGTGGTGTCGATGTCGACGATAGTGTGAGATGACAATCGGGCGATCGTAAGGTAGGTTGTGTGAGCGGTGTTGATAGGTTGGAAATCGATGAAAATAAAGCAAAGAAAATGTTTAGGTGGTGTCTGGAGGGGTGTTGGAAATGACCAGAAAAAGGATGGGAGCAATTGCGCGAACTCAAAGTGACCAAAAAGACTTTTGTTGTGGCAGATGGTGGTGTTTTGTGGTGGATTAGGGTTTTCGTGGTGGCCTGGTGGTTGTTTTTCAGACGTTGGACTAATCTGGAGTGGATTACAGCTGCGGCGGGAAGGTTTCTTGGCCAGATCGCAGGGGTGTGTTTGCTCGATTTAAACATGCTGGATATGATGACGTCGTCAGCTTGACCAATCAATTTAATTGGTCGAACCAGCCTACCGAGGAACCAGATCAAGGCACGGGTCCAGTTTAAAAACATTGACCATAATAACTGTTAAATATGTTTTTTTAATGTATTAATATCATCAAAATTTTAAAATTTAATGATTTTAAAAAACTTAATATTATTAAATTTTTTGATGATCTTATAATAAATTTAAGACAAGATAATCCCACTCGTTAATCAAACCCACCTTCTCTCAATTAGGGATAAGCAGGTTCGGGTACTCGGCCCAATTCCAAGGAACCGGTCGGATCCTTGGAATTGGAACCGGAATCAGAATTGGTTGGTTCCGGTTCCGGTTCTGGTTCTGGTTTCGGTTTCGGTTCCGGTTTTGGATACCCTGTAAATTTTATACTCCTTGATAGTCTAAAAATGACAAATATACACCTAAAAATTATAAATACACCCATAATAGTTTATAAAAATTACAAATACATCCCGAATACCCTGACCTTAGTTCCAATTCCGATTCCAGGTCTGGTTCTTAAAGTGTTGAAACCAGAACCGGACTTGCACAGGGTTGGTTCCACCAAATTTGGAACCGAAACTGATCATGTGTGGGCTAGTTCCAAATCCCAACTAAAACCTACGGATGGATACCTATCGATTTCGATTCTACCATTTACCTATGCTCATCCCTACTTTCAACTGAATACTTGGAGGCATCAAATGCTTATTTATATTTTTTTAACATTAATTAGCATGTAACTTCCTGTCTTAGATAGAGATGACAATGGGGCTCGTTTTTCTGGGGGCCCGTCCCTGCCCATCTCGTATGGGCCGGGGATGGCCCGTTGTTTATGGGCATGGGCATGAGTATGGGCTTGATTTTAAGGCCAGCCCCCGGGTACAGGTTGGGACCGGGGATAAACATAGGCCCGGCCCGTCATTATATATATATATGTATTCAATAATTATTTACAAATCTTCAATCAATTCACAATAAATTTAGTTTTTAATTGAATATTAATTTGTTGATTTGTGAAATGGAAATAGAATCAATTCTGAAAATATTATTCCTTTAATTAATGATTGATTTAACATTTCTTTACTAGTTTGTCTCTTACATTTATTAGTGAGCGTTATTGATTTGATCTTATTAATGTTAAATTAAAATTTTCGTGATAAAGCGTTCTTGAATTACTTACTAATTAAAAATATAAAAATTTTAAGTTATAAAAAAGTCAAAAGTTAATAAATTTTTAGGTTGGGATTAGACATTAAAAAATACTTGTTGGATCGAATTAGGGATTATCCGTCATCTTTGTAACGGGCATGAATCAAGGACGGACTAAAGTCATCGAGGGCGGAACCATACCCGGGAAAGGGGACCCCGATCCCGGCCAGGCCCATTGCCATCCCAGTCTTAGACATAATACACGTTCTTCATTAATTATTTGTTTATTACGGAGCTTTAATTATCGTGCCCTTCTCTTGAATCTTTCACAAGAATTCACCTAATTTCCTATTTTAATGACTTTAATTATTTGATGTGAAATGTCCCCTGATAAGATTGTCGCCCACACTTTATTTTTTTAATCGATTATTATTGATCTGCATTATTTCTTCCGGTACATTCGCTTGTCGTCCAGTCGATTAAAAAAATGTCCTGTTAAATATTAATATTGCAAAAATAATAAGAGTTAACAATTTAAAAAAATAACTTTTGAAAAAAGAAAATGGTGGACATATCATTATAAATATTATAAATACGGGTTTTCATATTACTAAAATCCTAATATTAAAAAATTACTGAAAAATGATTAAATTTTGAGGTAAATCTTTGCAATTGAGAATTATCATATGAATTAGGAGAAACAAACTAAAGAAATGACTTCTTCAACAGAAGAAATTTTTAAATTGCCATTGAGTCTATCAAAATAGTAAAACTGACAGATTCAATGTATGTCTTCTCCAGGAAATTTGTAATCATATTTTATTTTATTTTGCACATTCAAACTAATTTATATTAATTGATCTTAGTCAATTTAATTTATACGTGTCAGAGTTGAGCTAGCAAGAGAGAGAGGCGGACAGGGAGACTGTGTGTCGAGGCTGCTAGAATATGCTAGAGGAAGAAGAATGAAAAAGAAGAAAAGAATTATGCGATAGTATATCTATGTGTTCGTACAGTATCCTATTTATACAAAAACACAAATGTAGAAAAGGAAATACAGTGAATGCATAATTACAAGAAATCAGCTTAACTGTAATTGCATCAATCAAGCCTCAATTACAGTAATTCTGTAATTATGACGTGATCTCAACTCTCTGGGATCACGCCACAATCAATATTTTCCTTCACTCGCTCCTCCTCAATCTTATGGTTTGTATATGAAATAAACTTTAAGCTTGTGCAGAAGAAAATAGTGTTGTCTATTATATAATGGTTTTGTAAAAATATTTATCGGTTGCTTTGTAGAGCGAATGTACAAAGCCTTGATTATTCCCTTTTGAATCTTTTCTCTAATGAAATAACAATATATCTCTATGTGTTTTATTCTTTCATGAAATATTAGATTCATTGCAATGTCATTTGCAGTCTTGTTATCACAATATAAGTGAATATGTCCTTTTACTTGTACCTTCAAATCTCCTATTAACCCAAGAATCCAAGTGATCTCACATGTGGTTTTGGCCATAGTTCTATATTCGGCTTTTGTTGATGAAAGAGTTATTGTCGACTGTCTCATTGTTTTCCAGGAGATTAAGACTCCTCCAAGCTTTATATAGAAACCAGTAAGAGATTTTATTGTCATTGGACAAGTGGCCCAATCAGAATCACAATACACTACAAGAATTTTGGTCTTTTTTGACAGTTTATAACTGTCAAGAAGGGCATTTCTTGACAGTTTTAGAACTGTCAAGAAAGCTCTTGACAGTTTTCAAATTGTCAAGAACCTCTTGACAGATTCTTGCCTACATTTGAGAAATTCTTGACAGTTTTAAAACTGTCAAGAATTTAAAACATAAAAAAAAATTATAATAATAATTTCAGATGATAATAATAATAATAATTATAAATAATTCTCAGGATCATAACCAATATAATTAGCATATCCATTGTTCAAAGAGTTGTTACTGTGATGAATTCCATTTAGAGGTTGTCTGAGGAAAGGGCTTATTTCATCATAGTCACTCTGATACAAAATT
>WYDK02000086.1:1040217-1058452 GCA_009867345.2 Toxicodendron radicans
ATAATAGGGCAATTAAGTAATTTAACCAATATACCCACCCATTTATTCCTCTCAACCAAACACATTAATATAACATACCCTCTAATTTATTTCTTTCAACCAAACACTTTTTAGTAATATAATATTCCTATTATCCAGGTAATCTAACTTTCCCTTAATCTTTTATTCCTATTAATCTTTTATTACCTGAACCAAACACACCCTTAATGTATTTGTGAATCTAAAAATAGCTATACATTAATTTGGAGGCATATGGTACCACTACTGGTAATGACTAGAGTTAGAGTTGGATCATTCTAATATGTACCAAAAATAGAACATATTGGAAATACGACTAGAAAACTGAGAACTTATTAAACAGATCCACGGAGATTCATATTATATGTTGTCGAAGATTGGACCAACTTGGGGTGATTTATTGTTAGTATTTTTGTATCGAAATGTTTTGCTGAGCCTGCCTGATCATTTACTTTTTCAGGTTACGACTAACCCTTCAAGGACTGTTTGCCTTCATCAACTTACTCGATCGGTCCTATGTCAACAAAAGTAGTATACTCCATCATGACATTCTAACTTTATTCCCATCAGAGTATATATATATATATGGTTAATTTAATTTAATAATGACAGGGAAATTGAGGTGTAATTTGACCTCTGGGCTCGATCAAAACGTGCACCATTCGAAATGCCAATTGTTATTTAGCATTATATTAAGGGGATGTTTAGTTCATATAATATTTTTTTACCTTGGTAATAAGATTATCGAAAAAATATACTCCCTCTGTTTCTTCAAAACTGACGTTTTAGATTTTTTTTTTCAAAATAATTGACGTTTTGAAGCTACAGTGTCATATTGTGTGTTAAAAAGTTGCTACATTACCGTTACAGTAACCATTCATTAAAATTTGTGTTTTGACGGCGGCGTCAAACTTTTTCAAACGGAGGGAGTATTATATTATATTACTTGAAATATGTTTGGTTGAGAGTGAATATGTTATATTTATATGTTTAGTTTAAAGGATAAATTGGTAGATAAGTTGTTTAGATTATTAAATTGTCCTCATTTGTAAATACTAATATAATATTATTTTTATTAATAATATTATATTAGTATTTAAAAATGTTCTTTTTAAATATTAATATAATAATATTATTATTTAATTATTAATATAATATTATTTGTATTATTATTTAATTACCAGTAATATTTTATTAGGCTTGGGGTGCGTGGGGGTGATTTTGTTAAAAATTAAAGTTTAAGGTGGTTGGACGTTTTGTAATTATTAATAAATGAAAGTCTAATTTTGTTAAATATTTTACTATTTAAGGGCATAATGGGAATAAAAAAGGTAATGGAAGGGTAAGTTAGTAAGTTTTAATAACACCTCCTCCCAACTTACCCCCCAAAACATTATTGTTAATTTTTTTTTCCGGTAATCTTTTTTTACTTGTCAATCAAACATCGTCCTATTAACAATTTAAGTTTTATTACCCATATTATCTAATATTAACCCGAACCAAACGCACCATGAGAGTAAACTACATGATCCCACTCGAGGTTTGGCCAAATCAATCCCATATTGATACCCTTGATTGCATTTATTTCGTTGACCCACCCTTAAACTAACAACGTTACTATCCATTGGGATATAATAGTATTGCAGTGATAGAAATTACTTAAATGCCCTTGAACATTTGGCTTTTGAGTATTTAACAAAAAATAATTGAATAAAAGTGTAAAAAACCAAAAATATCACCACCTAAAATTACACCATTTCAATAAAAAAAAAAAGCAGCTCCACCTGTATTCACCCCAATCTAAAAAAACAAAACTAGCTTCACGCCTCCACCTTCATTCACCAATCTACCTAGCCCCTATCTACCAACATCGCTGCAACTACCCAACCACACCAACACTGACGCAACTACCCAACCCCCCCCCCATCTCCCCACCTTCATTCAGCCCAATCTAGTGCGAGCTCACGTGAGCTGGGTTGGAGGACGTTATTTTGTCGAACATGTTGTGTGCGTACTGGAAAACGTCGAAGAAGGGGAGCCTTGAGGACCACTGGCAACAAGAAAAAGACCAACAAGCCCCAAACACTTCTAACGTAACCTTAATCGGCTTTCAAACAACACAAACCTCCTATTTCAATCCATTAACTCCAAACCTCCCACAAACAACCAACTCCATAAAACCCAGAAAAATGAGCAACCACCACTCACCGAAGCTTATCAACCAGAGAAACTCAAAGCTTAGTAGTCGGCCTTGAGAAGAGGCATGAAACACGAATCCAGCAGCATACTCTTTGCGCGTCCAAGTTCTGGCAACGACGCGACTGATCCAAGGCAGATGAGGCTACGATTTTGTTGAGGATGTGAAGGTGAAGCCAAAGGAGGAGACGAGCAGGTCGATCGACTTTGGGAACAACCCAGATCGGGCCAAAACCATGCAGATGCGAGAGTGGGCAACGAAGCTGTCATTCGCAAATGGGTTTTGTGGCAGCTAAGGAAAGGTGGTGGGGGTGTGAGGGTTTTGGTGTGTTGGTTGAGGGGAAGTGATTGGTGGTGATGGGGGTGGAAGAGTTATGTGGAAGAAGAAACTTGAAATGGGTGAGGGGGTTTATAGTGTCTGCAGATTGTAAGGAATGATTTCCGGTGGAGAGGGCGGCCGAAAAAAGGATAGGAAGACGCGGGGGGTCTGAAACGACAATCGCACAGGGGGGGTTATTTTGAGATGGGGTTTGGAGGTGTGGAGGGAAAAAGAAAATGGGAGGAGGAGGCGGAGACGAGGAAGAAATGGGAAGGGAAGAGGAAAAAATAAAATAAAATATCCATTTTACCCTTTTACTGTTAAAATAAAGGAAACGAGGTTAGTTTAAGGGTGCGAGTCTGGAATAAATGGAACCGGGGGTATTGGCTTGTAATTTCGCCAAACCTCGGGTGAGATCATGTAGTTTACTCTTTCATCGATTCTTTAACCTCATGAGCCTTCACTTTAATCAATTATTAATTTATTTTATTTTTTTCGTTTGGTTTCTCATGAGTTCACATAAATAACAAGTAAATTTTTAAAATTAAAAATTGCGGCATCGTTTTAATATTAATAATTATAATTCAATGCAGAGAAGAAATATCAAATGCAAATCGCATAATAATATTATGTTTAGAGGTCGTTTGGTTAGATGTAATATAAGATTAATTTGGTAATCTTTTAATTAATTCAGATATTACCTTGTTTGGTTGTCAGATAATAAAATATTTCGACAATCTTTGAATACCAATAGTAATTACTGTTGGTAATATTGAGGATAATCGGACTAAAAAAAAAAGGTGTTAATTTAAGATTACTGAGGTAATCAATTTTTTGTTTCCATTTTATCCTTAAATAATTATCCTTTGGAACAATTATATTCCCTTTTTTCTTTATCAAATAACAATTAACTCAACTTAGTAAAATGACTTATTTAACCTCATATATTTATTTTTTGGACAAAAATGTTCCTCATGTTACACCCCAGCCACCCCACCACCACCAGCGGCTGACGGCCAACACCGTTGGCGACCGTTGACACTCACCGGAATAGCGCACGACCGACCGATCGTGAGCCATTCCGGTGACTACCAGTGGTGGTGTGGTGACTAGGATATTTTAGCTAAATCTCAAATATTGGGGGTTAAACTATAAAACACAAATTAATAATACTAAATAATAATATTAAATATAATGACAATTTAGTAAAAAGATTCTCTAGAAAATCTTTTATTCTTCTCAATCAAACACATTAATTATTTATACCATCAATGTAATCAAACATAATAATATAATATTACTCTGTAATCTTTAAAGTTATTTTTTTTTCTAATAACCCTATATTTTTTATAATAAAACATTATGTAACCAAAGGGCCGTTAATGATAATAAAAACAGAAACAAAACAAGAAAAAGAAGCTGAACAGAAGACGCGCGCGTGAGGAGACAGAAAAGAGTTGAGTAACAGAAATTGTTATATGGCCGTAGCTGTGCAATGAATAAACAGGTTGGATTGCTCAATGCTCATTTGCTCCTGTCATCTGACGCTGTCAATGCCAATGACATCATATTAATATATAGTATTAATTCTCCAATCGATATAAAATTGGTATAATATAATTAATTAACATGAATTAAATGACAATTAAACTAGTGATTATGGTGCGGTAACATAAAGCATCTTAATCCTAACTCTACTCTGTATTCACTGCACACATTACAAAAGTAGCACCAATAAAATTCTTGTCTCATATAAGTAAATCCAAAAAGACAAACTATATCCTTTTTAACATTTTTCAAGAATAAGATAAAAACCATCTTGCATGCATGTTACTTTTAAATATAAAACTGTCATTCTTTCCTTGTTAAAACAACAAATATAAACTGGGTGGTGATGATGATTATGATCATAATAATAATAATAAATGTTCAACCCCGTTTATGCAAAGGTGGATTGGGAACCACGTTGAGGTCAATGAGAGAAGTTTCAGTAGTTGTATGGGTATGGGTGGTGCTGATTTCACCAGGAAAAGAATGACTAGTCAGCGTGACAACAATGGGGCGCCTTTCAGGCAGTGGCTTGACCAGGGATACTGACTGGTTTCCCTTTTGGTGAAGGTCGGGAGAGAGGAGGAGGTGTGTTATTGGTGAGGCGGAGGAAGAAGAAACCGAGGGAGGTGTTGGGACCATAAGGAGATCTTCAAGAGGGACCACATCCTTAGCCTGATGAGGAGACATTGCCATGCCTGGCCACAAAAAGCTTCCCTGGGGCCTGCATATCCTAAAGCCGCTCTTCAGTCTTTCTATTTTTGCGGCTCTGTCTTCTGGTGTTATTGCTTTTGTTGTAGCTGCAGCAGGTGATATTGTTTCTGTCTTGCCCATTTGTAGTAACGGTGCTGGGGTTGATTCTTCTTTGTTTGTTTCCTTCACTGATGATTTTTGCTTCTCCATTAAAACCTGCACGATCACCATTAATTTAAGCCATGTATGAAATTAATTAAATCTTTGAACAGTAACTGAGACACCATAAACAACACATATTCATCACTATAATATTAACTAATTAATACTAACAAATGTTTGTTAATCATGTCGAGCATTAATTAATGCACCATTAATCCCCACAAGTTTTCAATTATCAGACAAAGATTCAAAAGCAGAAAAACATAACAGAAATAAAAGGAAACTCAGTAATTGAAGGTTTAATAATTGAATACCTCCATTCCACAAAGAAAATGTGAAACTTCTATCAATTGTTCCTCAGCCCTAGCTTTCTTATTCGTCAAATCTGTATACATCTCCTGCCAAAACAATCCAACACCTAAAGAATTAGATAAACAACACTCTCGGGATCAAATCAACTGTTCACTAGTTAATCATTTACCTTCAATAGAAGCAAGATGTTGTCATGATCAAAGTTCTGACTCGTAACACAAGAACTTGGAGTGCTCACAACAGCCACATCATCTTCTTGCTTGTTTAACAAGAGCTCCTGCAGTTTCCTGTAGATTTCCAAACAAAACACAGATATATTAGTATTATTATTCAACGTCAATTTATTATAAGGAAATTAACAAGCTGCAGGAACGTAGTAACCTTTCCATTTTGGCCATTGCGTCCTTGAGGAGCTTGATCTCCCTAGCACAAAGAGGATCCTGAGTGGGATTATCACCAAGGCTCCAACCAGGCGGTGGAATCCAATAAGGATCCTCAACTCCCGCCTCTTTCCGAATATTAACCAAATCAGAGCTCTCCAACCAGTACTCCATTGCTCCGTCGGCGTTATGCCTCCTACGAAACCTCTCTTGTCCACCTGGCGCCACTTTCCCCGCCATGTGTTTCAACAAATGATCCAACAGACCGGTATCGCCAATCAGTTTCCTCGCCTCCGATCTCAACGCCGGCCTCAATATTGGCTTCCCAAACACGGCTTCTTTCTCCTTCAATATGTTCAGCATGTTGAATTCCGCCATTTTATATCTCTCTTTTGACCATCTATAAGTTAAGTTGTTTGACCCTTTCTTCTTCTTGTTTTTCTTCTCACAGCTAGTAATAAACATGTGCGGCGGGCGGTTTCTCTTCCGATTCTCCTTCATCTCCTCAAGTGGCCGATCTAACGTCACATCTTCTTCTTCTTCGGCATCTACTTTCTCGGTCTGATAATTTCTGAGGAACTGAGCTTTCTTCCTCGTACCCCAGTTGAGCATGCCTCCAGTGTTTAGCTCAGTCCAGCAGCGCCCCTTCTTATTGGAAGGTTCGAGTAAGACGTTTTTGTTCTGAGGAATGTGAAGAGTTGATGATGAGAGTGTAGTGTAAAGTAGTAGTTGTGGTTCATGAGGGGGTTCTATGGTGTACTTTTCGTCCAGTGGAGGCATCTTCGCCTTCAGCTCTTAGTGTTAGTCAAGTGTGTGAGAGAGTAATAAGATAAAATGGGATTTGTGTTGGTACAAATTGGGATGAATATAAAGTGAATTTTGCGGCGTCGTTTTAATTTACATGATTTTCGTATAGCACCTACAACTACAAAACGGTTTGAGTGCGTGCAGTGCAGAGAATAAAATCGCATAATAATAATTATGTTTAATGATACGCCCGTCGCCCGCACGTAAAACAGAAACAACAAGAAAGCTGATTTGGGGCGCTTGTATCATTAAACATGAACATTCCCACGCGCCTTCTATTAACTTTACTCGCCGTATTATTGTTAAGGACCAAATAGTATCCAATCATTTCTTAGAGGTGAAGAATCTAACTCCCACGAGCCTTCTATTAACTTCACTCGCCGCTTGCTTAATAGTTTATTAGTTATTAAAACGGTTGTGAATATTGTGGAGAGGTTTGGCAATTGGCAGTGGCTGAACCAAAATTGTCAATTTAGATCCTCGTAAATATTTTTAATTTAATTTTTTACGTTAAGTTGGTCTGTTTTTTTTTTTAAATAAAAAGGAAGTACATATTTGACTTACATTCCTTAAACAACTATATTTTCTTGCGTATTATTTAATCATTGTTATTGCCTAAACTAAAGATTATCTCATTCACCTTCCTTTTATCTCTAATAAGAATGTTTAATTATCATATAAAAAATAGTGTAAATCTTCTTTTGGAAAATCAAAACAAATCTATAAATACTTCATCTCAAAATAAAGAACAATTTACTTGAGTATATGTATAACTGTTATAGTTGACGACCACTTCAACAATGATGTGTTCGTAGTTCATAAGGGTATAACTTCTCTAAGAAATATAATTTTTAATAAGATTTGTCTTAGAAATTAGAATCCTAATAGTTTAGAATTTCTCTTAATAACCATAATATATATATAAACAAGTTATTCTCTTCTATAAGTGATATAACAATTCATAGAAAAAATATTATAACCCTGTCGGAGGTAATTAGCCTATTATTTCTCGTTATTTGTAGCTTACTTTTGATTCTAAATAATACATACACCGTTTTAATAGCAAAGAAAATAAGTGTCTATGTTTAATTTGTTTGGTTCAGTGATGACAAAGAAGATGTTACAGGTCTAATGGCGAGGAAGTTTTTTGTTCTAATGGTTTTTTGGTGGATTATGATTTATTTTTCGGTATTGATGATTAGGGGGGATTCCAGAGATTTCATGTACAAGGAAAATATGATTGAGTTGTATATAAGAGAAGAAGCCACGAGGAATATAAAAAGAGAAAGATCTTCCATTGCGGAGTGCTTCAAGTTTTTCAAGTTTCTTCCAAAATCTAATGGCCTATTGTTGCTGGCCGCGGTTTCCGCACCATGTTGTGACAGTTCTACTTCTAATCCGCCCTTCATATATCTATTTTTTTTTTCGGCATTATTTAATTTTTTACGTGTAACTTTAGAGCTCTTAAGAGCAAAATGAGCATCAAAGGTCGATCTATCCCAGTAGAAAGAACCATTATTGCTTGAGAGTAGAGACAAGTAATACTGAAGGGTTAATTTCACGTCCTTATATTCCCTTCATCAGATTTCAAAACATAATAATTCAGAATTTTTCACATATTTAAAAAAAAAAAAGAACAGACATCTCCGCAACCTAATAATGGCTTAAAGATCATTTGATTGACAAAATAAGCCAATTTCAATTACATGAGCATTTTCGCTACATCCATACTAACTAACATGCACTTTACGAAGACTGTTTGAACAAATTAATTAAGTGTTAACAGTAATACAAACAAAAGAACAAAACATCCCAACCTGCTTCTGCTTGGATGTAAAAATCAAAAATCAACTATGAATGTAATACAAATTGCAGTTTTGTTGATCCAGGGGATATTACCACCGATTTGCCATATTTGAACCACTTCTGGACCTCTCTCTTTTGTAAGAAAGTATTCTGCTCATACACAGATAGTTGCTTGGATGAGAATTGCCATTCCAAGAATATACTAATAACAACACTGGACCCAAGAATGGCTTAAAAAACACAATGGCAAAGCATCAAATAATGTTGCCTTCTATATAAGCTCTCTCACTTATCTTCTTCTGACTCATTTACCTTCTTCTTGATATTGTTGCTTTCTGTGTTCTGCATTTCAAGTAGCTTCTGTTGTTCATCTTCACTCTCTAGCGCCTTAGTTTCTGTCACAGCCTTGGGTTTATTGCTAGTAGATTGCTGATACATAACACCACCTAGCATACAAATCAAAAGTCCAACTGTTCCCACCCATGTTGAATGTTTATCCCAAACAACCAAATTAATCACAACAGTCAACAACTTGTTCACTATACCGAGAACTGTAAAGCCTGTTGCAGAAATTGCCCTTCGACAAGAAAACCCGAAGAAAGATATTGCCAAACCAAACAAACATGATAACCCCACCGGTAAAACCACCTCAAAAGAGTGCCACTCTGACTCATTCGAGATTTCATGCTTTATTTTCTTCAACTCCCCCATGATAAGTAGCTCCAAAGGAAACAGTAGGAGAGCCTCAAGATTATTGTACAGAACAAGACCCCATGTATTCAAACCAATTGTCATTACCACATGCTTTATGTAAACAAAGTCTATCGACATGCTTACCAGGTAAGCTAAAGCCCAGCTATATGCCATGACAGTGAACTGGTAATCAGTTAGAACGTAAATCACACTTCCTCCAAAGATGGTAGCAAGTGAGATCCATGTCTTGACAGCTGGCCATGGTTGGTGCAAAAACAGGGTCTCTCCTACTGCTACAAAGATGGGAACTGCTGAACGAAAGACGATAAAAGTGTCAACATTGGCATGGAGGAGGAGCTCACTGTTAGTGAAAAGCGAGAGGTAAAATATAATGGCCGCAGGTAGAAACCGCCACATGGTCAAAAGATCAAGTGCATCATGCTCTATGAACTTGAAGTACCCACAAAGGACGACACCGGCTGCACTTGTGAAGTACTGTAAAGCAGTTAGTGCCCCTGGATAAGGAAATTTCATGACAGCCCATTTGTTGATAATGGAGAGCAAAGAAGCTGAGAGGCAATACCCGGCAGCTACACCATAGACTGAAACTTGCTGAAGTAAAGCATTGTACCAGGACACTTGGATTTGATTGGACGGAAATGGAGCTTGTGAACCATTTGAAGTTTTGCCAACTTGTGGATTCTCCTCATCATCAGACATCTAAAAAGAAAACATGAACATTTTTTTAGCAGATCTAGCCAGAGTTTTACTGCCACTAACTGCAGCGGGCAGCCCATGGATAACGCAGCCAGAAATGGGTTATTAAACTAGAAAAACTATGTCACAAATCTCTTGATACAAATCTACACCTTGTGTAAACACCTCACAAAGAAAACAGAAACAATGGCACAAAATAAGAGAAAATGAACTCAGACAAATAATAAACAACACTACAAAGACATTTTCTTTCATCTAGAGGTAAAATTATAGATACTCCCATCTTTATGAATAACCAAATTATCATTTCCAAACAAATGGGTATAATACCCTTCATCAAAAGGTAACTGTAAAATACAGAGAGAAAGCAAAAAAAAAAAAAAAAAAGAGGAACCTAAAACACTCCAAATAAAAGAAACAAATGACCCTTACCTCTTGAACGCTTGATAAAAACAGAAAATCAATGGTAAAGGTTGTAACAAAACTAATTGCCACTTGCCAGGAGCAGTGAAAGAGAAACTGAAGTTTTAGAGACGCTTAATGCTCACAAATATTTATGGGTTGGTATTTGCAGATAAAATTAAGTAGTTTTTACAATTACAAACTTGAATAAAACCGAATTAGTCATTTCAGATTCATTTCAACCATAAAAAAAAATTAAGAAAAAAAAATGAAACCATTATAACAACTAACTTCACTAATATTTACTACCACGAACTTGAATTAAACCGATTCATAATAAACATTTACTGATTAATGTTCAAAGCACTCACCTTTCTGGAAACATAAATCAATTTCTAGATCAAATTAAAAGAAAACTAAATGAGATTGTGAAGAACAGTAAGAGAAATAATTACCTGCTGCCGGAATATTTGTGAGAGATTCAATCGGTAGCGTCGCCGTTGGTCCGCGGATCTGGCAGCCTCAAATTGCCTTCAAATAAGAAATTTGGGATTGAACTCGAGCTGTAAGCCTGAAACCAGTGAAGCAATCTTCGTAAGTCGTAACTCTGTTTTGTTATTTTCTAATTGAAATTTATATTCTTCGTTTGCACGTGATGCACGTGCAACCAGTAATTGGGCTCACCCAAATCAAGGACGGCACTAGCCGGCTTGGGGTTGATTCTTTCAACTAATTATAATAAATAATAATTAGGATAATATTTTATAATTATTTCAATTTATATTATAATTATTTCAATTTTTAATGATGTATTAATAATTTTGAAAAATATCATAACGGTATAAACGGTTTAAAATCTAAACGCACAATCATAGACTGGCACGTGGTTTGCGGTTAGTTTTTTGAAAGTTTTACGAGCTTCTTCATGAAACATTGCAACCCTTCTGCAATTACATATACTTGTTTCATCTCCGCTACAGGCCTCTCAATTTTTCATGCTCCTTTGCAGAAATTACAATGGCCCCAACAACACTTTCTGAGCGTCTCAATCATTCGGTCACCAAAGATGCTCTCAGAGCATATCTTGCAGAATTTATCTCAACTTTCTTTTATGTGTTTGCCGCTGTAGGATCTTCCATGGCTTCAAGTGAGTTCTAAAAACTGTCCAATTTTTCGCTTATTTTCAAGACATTGTAATCAAAGATTACTCGAAGTTAAGGTTGAATGGTTTTGGTGTGGCAGGGAAGTTGATGCCAGATGTGGCGGCAAATCCATCTAGTCTTATGATAGTTGCAATTGCAAACGCCTTTGCACTGTCGTCGACTGTTTATATTGCCACAAATGTTTCCGGTGGACATCTGAATCCGGCTGTCACTTTCGCCAAGGCGGTTTGTGGACACCTCAATGTGGTAATGGCTCTCTTTTACTGGTTTTCTCAAATGCTCGCCTCTGTCATGGCTTGCCTTTTCTTGAGAGTTACAACCGCTGGCCAGGTAACAAATAATCTCGACTGTTAACGGGAAAATTTTATACTTGAATAATGTTGTTCTAGTTTTTATGTCAGAAAGTTGATATTTTGCAGCACGTTCCAACCTACGCAATTGCGCAAGAAATGACAGGATTTGGGGCGTCTTTATTGGAAGGTGTTCTAACTTTTGCTTTGGTTTACACCGTTTATGCTGCTGGTGACCCTAGGCGCGGTCCATTGGGCGCCATTGGGCCACTGGCAATTGGGATGATGGCAGGAGCGAATGTCCTGGCGACAGGGCCGTTCTCCGGTGGGTCGATGAACCCGGCGTGCGCTTTTGGGGCGGCTATTGTCGCTGGGAGTTTCAAGAACCAAGCAGCTTACTGGGTTGGACCTCTGTTTGGAGCCGCAGCTGCAGGACTTGTGTATGATAATATGGCGTTTCCTGTTGAAGCCCCTGATTCAATTTCAATCAGAGGGGTTTCAGAGGGAATTGCGGTGTAGAATTTTTGTATTAGTTAGGATTTAGGATGGCTAGTAACATTGTTTTGTAATATGCTAAACTGTTGTTTCATTTATTTTAACTACATTTTTATCAATTTTTCAATTTATTTTTGTTAAACAATATATTTATCAAAGTTGAGAAAGTAATATTGAAGAAATTATAGGGACGATAAGTAATTATGAAAAATAAAAGGACTCTAAATACATATGTATGTGTAATTCTCAAAGCTTTGAAGTGCCTTATATCTGTATCTTCCCAAACCAAGCGTACTGTTTTGTCTTCTCAGCTGAACCAACGCAACCCACCGAGCAATGGCGCTTAAAACTCTCTCAACATTTTTATCTCCTCTCTCTCTCCCTCACCACCACCGCCTCTTCACAAACTCTACCCCTAAATTCCTCAAAATTCACACTAAACCCCCTCTCATTTATTGCAAATCCACGCTTGTACCAGACACCCAATACAACTCAGAAGGCAGCGGGGCAGCTGCCCCGACTCGAGGAGATCGGTTTCTTGAACTTCAACAAGCTAAGGAGGCTGCTAAAGCGGTCATAAAAGAGAATAAGAAGAAGAAGAAGAAGAAAGAGAAGGTTTTGAAGGTTAATACGGCCGTTGCTTCTTGCTATGGTTGTGGAGCTCCGTTGCAAACCTCGGAGTCAGATGCCCCGGGTTATGTGGACCCGGATATGTATGAATTGGTATTAGCCTGAGCCATGTTATAATTTGATACAGTTTTAGTCTTTGAGACTTTTAACATTTTTAAACTGTTTGGTTAACACTTTGATAGTATTTGTAGTTGATTTTAGTTGCTGTTAGAACATATTGAAATTGTTATTTAAGTTAGAACCGTAGGATGTTACAGCTTAAAACTATTGTTAATAAGTTGTATAACATGCCAATTTAAAAAAATGCAGACAGTTGAGTTTATTTTCTGAGGAATGATTTTTCGAAATAGGTTTTGTTGGCCATTTATGAATTTTTATCATTGTATGGGGAAATTCAAAGTTGGATGATGTGAGGGCGCTTACTGAATGTTTGAGTTTGGCTTGCAGAAGAAGAAACACCATCAGCTGAACACTGTAATTTGTGGGAGGTGCCAGCTTTTATCCCATGGCCATATGATAACTGCCGTTGGTGGAAATGGAGGTTATTCTGGTGGGAAGCAGTTTGTTTTGGCTGATGAGCTTAGGGAGAAGCTATCTCACTTGCGTCATGAGAAAGCTTTAATTGTTAAATTGGTGAGCATATCTGAACTTTGACATTTGTTTATCAAGTCAAGTGTATGTTAAGCAAATCTGGGTCTAGAGAAATGGAAAAAAATAAATATAATAATGAAATGAAATTGGGCATACAATTCTATGTTTTAAACTCTATATCCTGAAATTATTCATCCACTGGAAATTCTGTGAAATAAATTGGTAGTTTCCTCTAATTTTTGTCGCTAATGACATTTAGGTTGATATTGTGGACTTCAATGGCAGCTTTTTGTCTCGCATTCGTGATCTTGCTGGTGCAAATCCAATAATATTAGTTGTAACTAAGGTAATCATTATCACATAGGTGATTGCCGAAGTTTATCATGTCAATCCGTGGTTTCTGATATGAAATTGCTCAGATTATTCATGCTTTAGTTCATTACCATTAGGTTGATCTTCTTCCAAAGGGAACTGATCTTAATTGTATTGGCGATTGGGTCGTAGAGGCCACAATGAAAAAAAAGCTCAAGTAAGTTTTGGCTCCTTGCCCATGATTTGATGGTTTTTTATATCTTCCCTGATTTAACTGGTATTCTCAATGGCATACAAGAAATCATGTTTTTGACCCAAGTATTTGGTGTTAGGCTTTAATTTGTTTCTCTTTTGAAGCATTTTCTAAATTTTTACTATAAGGTTTTGGGTTTTATGATTTAAATTTGGAAGCTTTGTTCTGAATATTCTGGGACTGTGCTATTTTTGCAGCGTCTTGAGTGTACATCTCACCAGTTCCAAGTCTTTAGTAGGAATTGCTGGAGTAGCGTCAGAGATTCAAAAGGAAAAAAAGGTACTTACTACAAAATAATTATTTGCATACCTACAGTAGATATTTCTCAGTTATTTCGTTTTGGAACTTACTGATATTTTCTCTTAAGTAATCCTCTTTGGAATGCATGTATGAATAGCAGGTTGCTGATGCAGAAGATTTAATAAATATTGGTGCTCACATCAGTTTCAAAGTTCTCCTAAATATGTCTAATTCTGTGATTCAAAACCTTGAGAATTGTACCTTGCCATTATTAGAAGAGCTAGTAATTTGAACTTTGTGTTGTCTATTGTTAAGCTTCAAGTATATTAATAAATATTAATATTATATTGCAGGGAATAAGTAATTCCGAATTCATATCCTGAGAATAAGCTTAGCTATTTTAATGAAATAAAGAAATCATGATTTTCTTTAGTTCTTAACTTAGACTCTTGTGGTGCAGGGGCGGAACGTTTACATTCTGGTTAGTAACCTTCTGAACTGGCAGCTTCACATTGGCTTGCTGGAGTAGACATGCTGGGAATATCATCTGGTTTACAAGTTTTGAAAGACTTGTGTTGATTTATGTTTAAACTGCTTCATACTTGTTTCAGATTTAACTTGTGCACCTTAATACTTTCTCTCCATTCCCGGAGAATTTAGAACAAGCAATTGCTTGATTGGCGAATATTTACTTTCATAGAACTAACTCACTACTCCTTAGATACTTGTCACTTTTGAATCAATCTGTACAGAGTTTGTTATGATTTTTTATTTCAATTTGTATAAGCATTACGTTACCGAAATTCAAACAGTAATATCTTCTTCTGTCTTTAATCTTCCAATCCTCTTAACATACGTTTTTGGTTTCAAGAGTTAAATTGTTTTTAATTCTGTTTGGAGTTTATGAATTTGAAACAGCATAATCTGTTAGTGGGCATTTATGATTTTCTAATTCTTCAATTTCATTATTGCTGCAGGGGTCAGCTAATGTTGGGAAATCTGCATTCATCAATGCATTACTGAGTAAGTTAATGTTATTTATTTTATATTGATTAAGTTGATGTAACTCTGTCTTCAAGAAAATGAAAAAGGAAAAGAGATGTAACTTAATCATAAAGGGCATAGTGGCAACTTCAATTTCATGATAAGATTTTGTGCCGAAAATTTGCATTGCAATAATTTCACTGCATTGTATGTTTTTTGGACAACCTTTTTGAAATTCACAGAAATTTGGTGTTTATACCTGTTGAGTCCAAAACCCAATTATGCTATAAAATATAATTTTCTGGGAGAAACAAATCTGTGATCTAGCAATGTATTTCTTGACTTAAATATGTGGTGGGTGATTACGGGGGCCAAGTAAATAGGTTTTTGTTCTTTTGGGAATTATTTGTCTTTTCTGTTTCAAAATTTGAAATAAATTCATTATTTCCATTCACTGACTTAAATATGATAAATGGAACAATAGGGATGTCATAGTTTTTGTCGGTGAATTGACAGAGTTGATCTATTATCTCTTCAATTTGACAATAACTTTTTTTGCCTGTTTTGGAACTTTATAAAAAAGTGTTTTAGTTGCGGAAAAAAATAATACACTAACTGTAAATATGAATTTTAACCAGCTCATATCTCTTTTTCAGTTCTGTGAAGGTCTTCTCTTACATCATTATCAATGAATATCCTATTTATGTGTTCTCCACTCTTTCTCCCCCTTCTGTACTTTAAGTCTTCTGTAACAAATTAATATTATCAATGATAGTTGATACAGATGGAACAGGGTACTTGATTTCTGAAAACATTAGTTACTTTTAAAGTTTGTTCTGAATACGTTATGCTGTTCATAAAAATTTTACGTTTTGGCCTTGAATTTAGAAATATGTTTGAGATTTTCTTTCTTATTCTTTCACCTATAGTAATTGGCAATGCATAAGCTTTGACTTATAGTTATCATTGTTTAACTTCAGAAACAATGGCAGAAAGGGATCCGGTTGCTGCAATGGCAGAAAAGCGGAAGCCAATACAATCTGCTGTTCCTGGAACTACCTTAGGTCCAATTCAGATTGATGCCTTTCTTAGTGGAGGGGTATGACCCTCATATTATTGCATTACCTTTGTAAAAGCTACCTTCCCTTCAGATTGTTAGCATTCTTATCTGTAGTTAATTTTTGTTGCTGACCTAGTCAGTTTTAACCCATATATTTTAAGATTAGTAAATTAATATAAAATTTCATCATATGAAATCTTATATAAACCGACATGTTCTTCCTACAGAAATTATATGACACACCTGGAGTTCATCTCCATCATAGGCAAGCTGCAGTTGTTCACGCAGAAGATTTACCTGCTCTTGCTCCTCAAAGTCGGCTCAGGGGTCAATCTTTTCCTGTAAGATTTTTTCCAAGATTTCATTAAGATCACACCATTAGCCTCTATATGCAGGATTTTTACTTTGTTGCTCCTATAATTTTCAGGTGGCCTGTGAAAAGGGAAAAGCAGATGAATTCAAATCCTGTGGCTTGAACGGATTTACAATATTTTGGGGAGGTCTTGTCAGAATCGATGTCTTGAAGGTTTTGCTCTTTTAGTTTCCATGATATATGTATTTTTTTGGCTGGTTAAGGATCCTTTACTTTTTTTTATGAACCCAATCTGTCGTATTCTTGATGCTTTCAGGTCCTCCCAGATACCTGTTTGACGTTCTATGGACCCAAGTCTTTGCAGATTTATGTAGTACCCACTGACAAAGCAGATGAATTTTACCAGGTAGTCCAATAAACTGTTCAGTGTTCATCATGTTGTTATTTGATGCTTTGTATTTCTATAATCAGAGAATTGCAACTTATTTTTAGTATACAAAATTGTACTTTGTTTTCTGTTGTGTTGAATACTCATAAAGTGCTTGCCTCGGCTGAATTAGTTTTATACAATTTGCTATTGTTTGTTTTCCCAATACCCAAAGCAAGGTCTTGATTTTCAGTTGATCCTATTTATCCATGCCAACTATAGAACAAATAAGGTTGTATCTGAGTGCTAGGATATTGCACTCACTTTGTGATCATCTACCTGCTAGTGCAACTCACATTTCATAAACTGTTTCTTGCATAACATTTGAAGCTGCATGAACATTCTGGTGTTGTTTATAATATTATATGATGCCTGCATGAGATTTTTCTACCTAAAACAGATCATTAAACAAACGCCATTATAGCTGTTGCCATTTGATAATTAGAAAGTTGGTGCATTGAAGTTTTTATCTTGTCTTCCTATAAGTTCATTTGCTTTCATCTTATCATTTATTTTTTTATTTTCTTTTAATGGCCTCTGTGGCAATTGTATATTCTTGCATTTTTAATGTCAATAGAGGTATTCATTGAATTGCTGCAGAAAGAACTTGGTGTTCTGCTGACACCTCCAACTGGAAAACAAAGAGCAGACAGTTGGAAAGGACTTGAAATAGAGCGCCTACTGCAAATAAAATTTGAAGATCTGGAAAGGTTTAACTGAAATTAGGCTTATTGTGCAATATAGATGAATATGTCTCTACCTCTTATTGTCTTTGTCCCTCATTTATAAAAGGCTCATAAGCTGATGCCTATTTATAATTTGGCAAGTAAAAAAATGTTAAAGTTCCATTGTGCTTTGGTTGGACAGGCCTGCCGGTGATGTGGCTATCTCTGGTCTGGGATGGATTGCAGTTGAACCTATTCGCAGATCACTCAAAACTTCTGATATAAAATTAGATGAAACTTCTAAAGGACTGCATTTGGCCGTCCATGTCCCCAGGCCTGTTGAAGTGTTTGTTCGGAATCCATTGCCAGTCAGCAAGGCTGGAGCAGAGTGGTACCAGTATGAGGAATTGACAGACAAAGAACTGGAAGAAAGACCAAAATGGTATTTTTGATTGTGGTGGTTCTCCTTTTTTCTTTTCTTTTCTTTTCTTGTGTATAATCAATTTTTGTATTTCAAATAAGAAATATTGTATCGTCTACAAAGTGAGAGAGACACTGAGAGCGTATTCTGAAATTGCTTTTCCCAGACTAATTACAGTTGGGTTCTCTACTTGTGCCCATCATATTTCAGATCATTTTGTGCCATTATCACTGAAAAGTTGATTAGTTCATAATGGGTTTGCACTGTAAAAATACCCATTTTATTCAGTTTTTTGCATATAATAGATCACGATTTCTGGTGAATCGCGCTTTTGTTTT
>WYDK02000086.1:1059605-1074892 GCA_009867345.2 Toxicodendron radicans
GGGGGTTGTTGTGGTGGGTGGGGGGCTGAATTTATAAACGTCTTATAGCAACTTTTCAAAGTCTTTTTATATAAGGTTTCTATACCATGATAATCCTAGAAAGAAAAAATTTCTTAACTATGTAACTCTTAAAAGAAAGTAAATACTGATATTTAGTATAAAAAATTAACGTCTTTGTATGAAAAGTATAAGTTTATGGTAAACTTATGGTAGCTTTCAACAACTTTCTTTTATTCCTTTTTCCAGTCACTTTATTTATATACCATTGATCTTACCCATGAAATTATATCAAAACTTTGTATATTTTTTTCAAACTTATAAGATTTTTGGATTAGTGTGATTGAAAATTTTGATATAATTTCATGGGTAAGATCAATGGTGTATAAATAAAGTGATTGGAAAAAGGAATGAATGAAAGTAATTGAAAGCTTTCATCTTCAATTGGCACCATAAATTATTTGGTAATGATAAAAGGGACGGTGAATGGTCATTTATGGGACTTGAACATAAGACTTTTTAGATGATTCGATTAAAGTTATGTCATCTGATCACAAGATAAGTGGTTTTATTTTGTTTATATTTATATTACAATTTTATTCTCATATAATTTGATGTGATAAAATATGATTGATTGATTTAAAATAAAAAATAATTTTTTATCTAATATTTTTTATCACTTCACATTGTATAAAAATATTAATATATAATGTTACTCATCAAATAAATGAGGTCTATATATCATTTCCCCATAAAATATACGGGCTTAGAGCGGTTAAATTCCTGGACCGGGACAGCCCAGCCCACAACCCATAAGCGCCAATATCGATGTCTCAAATAATTCGAAATCGAACACCAACAAAATAATTTTCCCGCTTCTTGGTTCTTCACTTCCAACTTCAGAAAATCCAGACAGTAGGCCTTACTGAAACCCATTTGCTTCTTAAGCTATCAGATTTCAAATTCATCACCCCCAAGAAGAAAAAAAAAAACACCTCCTATCTTTAACGTTTCCGTCTCGGTACCTATTCAACTCTCCAATTTTAGGGTTTCAAACTCAGAAACCCTTCACTCACAACCTCTCCAACTCCCAAACTCAATTTCACTCCAATTCTTGGCTTCTGTCGCATTAAAGGTAAGCACATCAACCATTTCGCGCTTAATTTCTCTGACTTGCATGGAATTTTTTACAATGTGTTTTTTTTAAAATTGTTTTTTGAGTTTTAAAGTTTAGGATTTCAAATTTCAAAATTTTTACCTCTAAGATTTGAACAAAAAGATGGTGCATTTCTAGTCCGCAGTTAGGTAAACTAACAGGGATTTTTTTTTTATATATTTTTTTCAACCTTGTTTATAATTGATCTCCAATTCTTGTTTTGTTGAGTCCGTATATTTAATTATTTGTTATTGTTTCCTTCTTTATTTTCAGCGGCATAGGAATTGGGGAAAATGTACATTAAAGAGATATGCTTGGAGGGGTTCAAATCCTATGCGTCAAGGACTGTGGTACCAGGTTTTGATCCGTATTTTAATGCGATAACGGGTCTAAATGGGTCAGGAAAATCAAATATTCTGGATTCGATTTGCTTCGTTTTGGGGATAACCAATTTGCAACAGGTTCGTGCTTCGAACCTTCAGGAGCTCGTGTACAAGCAAGGCCAAGCTGGAATCACTAAAGCTACTGTGTCTATTGTGTTTGATAATTCTGATAGGAATAGGAGCCCTCTCGGGTATGAGGACCATCCAGAGATTACTGTCACTCGACAGGTTGGTCACAATTATGGGGACTCCTTGCAGTATTATTATTATTACTCTTTTAATTGTTTCATATGCCTTTTTTTTTTTTTTTTGAGTTTTTTAATATTATCATTTTATGAAATTGTAGAGTTGGCATTTTATATGTACTTTATAGAGTTTGTTAGGTTTACAAGTAAGTAAATTGATTTGCTAAGAATTTTAAATTAGGCATAAATGTGGGATGGTGCCTTTCTTTGGTTATTTTTATGGCAAACTTTTGGTTTAAAATTGATTGACTGTACTTTTAGGTGTTTTAAATCTCTCCCTCTTTTTTTTTTTTTTTTTTAATTTGTTTACTTGTTTTCTTTAAAACTAACATATCTTTATTTCCATTATGGGTTACCTCATATTCCATTTTACAAGGCTAGTTAGTTTGGATGTGCTTGGATCTTAGAATTGAATTATGGTACGTATGCCTGAAAATAAATATCTGTAGAGCAAGCTGTATCATTTTAATGTGAGTTTAGTAAGTAGATGACGATTTTGACTGTTGCTATGGTTCTTCATTGAAAATGCATCTATATATGTTGAAATGTATTTGCTTCAATGCAGATTGTGGTTGGTGGAAGGAACAAATATCTTATCAATGGAAAACTTTCTCAGCCTAGTCAAGTCCAAACCCTCTTTCATTCAGTGCAGCTCAATGTTAACAATCCACATTTTCTCATAATGCAAGGTCGAATCACCAAGGTCTTAAATATGAAACCCCCAGAAATTCTTTCTATGCTTGAAGAGGCTGCTGGGACAAGAATGTATGAAACAAAGAAAGAGGCTGCATTGAAAACACTTGAGAAGAAGCAGAGTAAGGTTGATGAGATGAATAATCTTCTTGACCAGGAAATATTACCTGCTTTGGAGAAACTAAGGAAAGAACGAACTCAATACATGCAATGGGCTAATGGCAATGCTGAATTAGATCGACTTAGAAGGTTCTGCATTGCCTATGAATATATTCAAGCTGAAAAGATCAGAGACAGTGCAGTTGGGGAAGTGGAACAGGTGAAGGCAAAGATTGCTGAAATCGATGATGATACAGAAAGGACACGGTTGGAAATACAGGAAATGGAAAAGCAAGTATCAAACTTGTCTGCTGAAAAGGAAGCCAGCATGGGTGGAGAAGTCAAAATTTTGTCGGAAAAAGTAGATGTACTATCTCAAGATCTTGTGCGTGAAGTGTCTGTATTGAATAATAAGGATGACACACTCGGGAGTGAGAAAGGGAATGCTGAAAAGGTGCTTCTTATCATATACTCATAATCCTGTATATTTGCCGTGAATATTCGTTGAAGTCTTTGTTCTCTGTTCATTTCGTACTATTATATGCCATGTGCTGGTATCATATTTAATTCAACATCTTGATGTTGCTAGATTGTTCATAATATTGAAGATCTGAAGCAATCTGTAGAAGAGAAGGCCTCTGCTGTCAGAAAATCTGAAGAAGGAGCAGCTGATCTCAAAATGAGAGTTGAAGAACTTTCTAAGAGCTTGGAAGAGTATGAAAAAGATTACCAGGTAAGGAGTCCTTAAAGATCTTGGATTTGTTTGTTTTACCGCACTGACATTGTTATTGTTGTCCTTTATCGCAAACCAAGTTGTTTAAAGAAAGTTGCCGTAATTACTGAGTGCAGGGTGTACTAGCTGGTAAGAGCAATGGGAATGAGGAGAAATGCCTTGACGACCAGCTAAGCGATGCCAAGGTCGCTGTTGGGAGTGCTGGAACCGAATTGAAACAACTGAAAACTAAAATAAGTCATTGTGAGAAGGAGTTGAAAGAGAAAAGACATCAGTTAATGTCAAAGCGTGAGGAAGCTGTTTCTGTAGAGAATGAACTTAATGTTAGAAGAAAAGATGTAGAAAATGTTCAACTAGCATTGGAGTCTGTTCCATATAAAGAGGGCCAGATGGAAGCGTTACAAAGGGTATGCTCTTCCCTTGATGTTGCCACTGATAATAAAAATATTTCTTTTTGGTTAAATTTGTTTATGAATCATACTATATTTTCAGGACCGTGCATCTGAGATGGAGCTGGTGCAGAAGTTGAAGGATGAAATACGGGATCTTTCAGCACATTTAGCAAATGTGCAGTTCACATACCGTGATCCTATGAAAAATTTTGATAGGTCAAAGGTAAAGGGTGTGGTGGCTAAACTCATTAAAGTGAGGGATAGCTCCACAATGACCGCCTTAGAGGTTCGTAATCAGTCTTATATAGTTTGTTTTATAGCACATATAGATTCAAATGGTAATTCTCTAGCAATGAGTTTACTTGCAGGTGACTGCTGGAGGAAAATTATTTAATGTTATTGTAGACACTGAAAATACTGGAAAACAATTGCTTCAAAATGGTGATCTTCGAAGGAGAGTAACAATCATTCCTTTGAATAAAATTCAATCCAATACTGTTCCTCCCAGAGTTCAGCAGGCTGCTGCTAGATTGGTCAGTCATTTGCTTTCACCTTTTAATATAATTTGAAGTCAGGAAGCTTTGCTCATGCTCTAACAATTGGTTTTATCATTGCATATGCAGGTTGGCAAGGAAAATGCTGAACTTGCTCTTTCTTTGGTTGGCTACAGTGATGAATTGAAGGTATATGCTGTCTTGGCAATTGTTGTTTTGGAACTTTGAAGTTTGTTGTGAAAATAATTCTTTGTTCTGTTTTAGTGATGGAAAATGGATGGCTGCAGTTGTAATTAGCTTTTCATCTTTTTCCTTTTGGATTATTAGAATTTAAATACTCTTAGGTCATGTTCTCTTTTGGACTGTTCTGCTCTGAAAATTGATTCTCATTGCAGAGCGCTATGGAATATGTTTTTGGTTCAACCTTTGTCTGCAAAAGCATTGATTCTGCAAAAGAGGTATGCAACATCTTTTGTAATCCATTGGTGCATTGTTTGTAGTGCAATTCATTTCATAATAAAATTTCTTTGTTCTAACGTTTGATATGATGTAGTGGATAGTTTTTTTGAAATTGTTAAGCTGTGACTATACTATCTAGTTCTTTTTCTAATTAAATGATCGTAAAACAATATAATAGTAAAAAAATTATCGTACAAAAATATCTTAGAACATGTGGTAGATTGGGAATTTCTAATTCAATTTGTCTCTTTCTATCTGATTCTTATGATTATGTTTGACGTAAGATTATTTAGTAGCATGGTCTTTGGAAAGCTTATACAATTAAGAGAAGTAAGTTTCATATTAAAGATGGCTTTTATTTATACCATGGATCACTAGCAATTTATGTTCTTCTAGATTTAAAATTGCCATATGCATTTGATCCATTTTAAACTCAGCTGCAATAAATTGAAGAACTGCCACTTTGTTGGGTGTTATTCCTAGGGATTGGATAAGAAGCCAGTATTTTATTTTGATTTTTATAATACAGCTCTTTAATGTGAATGTTTATAAAGTTTAGAGTGAACTTAACATGCCATCTTATGTACAAATAGTATATTTAACTTTGGGTTTGGTACCACAGGGTTTTTGAAGTCTACTTTGTTCATTTTTATTATCTTTCTCACAATTTGGCCTTAAACTTGTTGAAGAAGATGTCAAATAATAGTTAGGTATTTGCATATCAGAATTTGTATTCAATTTTTCAAATGTAATTTGATAATTGTGTTAAGAGATTTTGATAGATTAATTGTATAAGAAGTTACTGGGAGGTTAGTGAGACCTTCGATAACCTTAGTTGGCTTTACTTGTGCATCCTAAGATGCCATCATCTTAGAAGTATATCACCTGTAATTTATTTGGGCTGTTTATTTGAATCATTTTCTAGTAATCACACAACATAACTTTTTGTTTGTTAATATATTCATTATGACCTGCATTATAATGGATATTTTGTAGGTTGCTTTTAGTCGTGAAATTCGCACCCCAAGTGTTACTCTTGAAGGTGATATATTTCAGCCCAGTGGTCTTCTAACTGGTGGAAGCCGCAAGTAAGCGCTTTGCTTGATTTTATTTGTTGTAATGTTTCAAATGGGTTTTTCTGTATTTTTTTCCCTAACTTGTCTGAAGTGGGGTTTGGAGGTAGATGATCTCTCAGATTATTATTTTTCTTTTTGGTTTTTCTTCATACTTTTGCAATTTTATCCTTCCAAGTATAATGTAATTAACCTGGCACTAAAATATGCTTTCAAGTGTTTTTGCTTGCTTCCAATTTGTGAACCTTGTAAAATAAATTTATTGTTGCAGGGGTGGAGGTGATCTGTTAAGGCAACTTCATAATTTAGCAGAGGCTGAATCTAACCTTTTAATACATCAGAAAAGGCTATCTGAAATTGAAGCAAAGGTAACAACCTCTTTTCTTTTTCAATTTAGAAGTGAAGAGATTAACTTTTTCTTGTTAATGTGAAGCATCTGTACAAGACTACAAGTACTCTGACTTGTATTCAACTTGAATTTGTCAGTTGATATAATTTGTGATTGATGCTTTAGATTTTTATGTTTTGTATGCTTATCTTTGACTAGTGCATTCGTTTGTGTCATGTGGAACATAATCTTCTGTTGGAATACAAATGAATAGAACATCTAACTAGAAAAATGTAAAATATAGTTCATATGTTTTGGATCATATTTCCATTACGTTACTGATGTAGTTTCTGCTGTTTTAAGTTCTTACTCTTAGCAGGGTCTTTCCTGTATGCAAAGAATATATTCTGACAGTTTTTAGAATCTTCCTTACCATTTTCCTATCTTCTATTTCAGATCAAGCAACTTCTGCCTCTTCAGAAAAAGTTTATGGACCTTAAAGCACAGTTAGAGCTTAAATCATATGATCTTTCATTATTCCAGGGCAGGGTTGAGCAAAATGAGCATCACAAGGTTTGCATCTTTCTTCTTTTTTGAATATCATATTCCATGCATTTTAGTCATCCTGCTGCCTCATCTCTTCATGTACTCTTATATTACTGTAAATTACTATATATTTTATTTCCATTTATTGATCTTGTGTGGCTAAAATGTAGCTTGGCGAGATGGTAAAGAAGATTGAACAAGAGCTTGAAGAAGCAAAAGCTGCTGCCAAAGAGAAGCAAGTTTTGTATGAAAACTGTGTTAGTGCAGTGTCAATGCTTGAGAAATCAATCAAAGAGCATGACAATAATCGAGAGGGCAGGCTCAAGGATTTAGAGAAAAAGATTAAGGCAGTAAAAGTTCAAATGCAGTCAGCTTCAAAGGATCTAAAGGTAGGTTTTGTTGCTGTTGAGTCTACTATTAGATTGCCCACAATATCTTGTCTTGCGGTGTTTTTCTTGATTCTGTTTGATATTTTGCCATCTTTGTATCAGAAACTGTCATTCCCTACAACTGAAAAGTGGGATTTGATGTCTTGTGTAATCGAGATGCTTTTGTTTTCTTTTCCTCTAGTAGTTTACTTCAGTTATCTCGAATTTTTCATCAGTTTAAGGTGTCAAGGATACACACACGTGTATGTGTGTGTGTGTATGATTTAATAATGAAATGATGCTATACTTGAGATCCATACTTTGTGGAACAGAGTTTTCCTTCGTATATGACATCAAATTAGACCTTGTAATTATCTTCATCTTGTATTAATCTTGCCTGCAACCTTTCTGTTGTTCTGATGTTGGCAGTTTAGGTTCTCACTCTTAATAGCTCTTGAACTTCTTGTGACTAGTAGGGGCATGAAAATGAAAGAGAGAGACTTATCATGGAGCAGGAAGCAATTACCAAGGAACAAGCATCTTTAGAAAATCAATTAGCTGCATTGAGAATGCAGATTAATGGTCTCACTTCAGAAGTAGAAGCACAAAAGGCCAAGGTAGACCCTGATCTCTAAATTGACAAATTCTGTTGCATGAAAATAATGCAACATGACTTTCTGTGTAGGTTGCTTCCACACGGAATAATCATGATCAGGCACAATCTGAGCTCAATTCGATTCGTTTAAAGATGAAGGAATGTGATTCCCAAATTAGTGGCATTGTAAAGGAACAGCAGAAACTTCAACATAAGCTCAGTGAGACAAAGCTTGAGAGGAAGAAGCTGGAAAATGAGGTAATATTGCTTAGTATTTTGTACACATTTCTTTCATAGGTGAGGTACTATCAATTTTTTAAATTCTATAATAGGTAAAACGGATGGAGATGGAGCAGAAAGATTGCTCTGCAAAGGTTGACAGATTGATTGAGAAGCATGCCTGGATTGCATCTGAGAAACAGCTATTTGGAAGAAGTGGGACAGATTATGATTTTTCATCCCGTGATCCTTTTAGAGCAAGGGAAGAGCTTGAGAAACTGCAAGCCGAGCAATCAGGGTGTGTGACTTTCTTTAACATTCATATGCTTAGTAGAAATGTCATAGTTCTCTTGTCTTTTATGAACCTAAGAGGTGACTGCTTTGTAATTATTCTTTTTATTTTTCCTCATATGAAGCCTGGAGAAAAGGGTCAACAAGAAAGTTATGACGATGTTTGAGAAAGCAGAAGATGAGTACAATGATTTGATGTCCAAGAAAAACATTATTGAGGTTTGTACACTCTATTTGTCTAAACATTGTTGTACCTTCTCCTTACTCATGCTAATTTTTTGTTGCCTAGAATGACAAGTCTAAAATCAAGAAGGTGATTGAAGAGCTAGATGAGAAGAAGAAGGAAACGCTAAAAGTTACTTGGGTCAAAGTTAACAAGTGAGTTTGTTTCATGCTAGTTGTCTGCTTCCTATGTGGTGTTTTTTTTTATTGTTATTATATTTTATCATTCCAGACTTCCAGTCCCTATCAATGGTTCTTGATGGAGGTCAACACAATTTAATCACTCTTTATCTTCACTTTCTTCAGGGACTTTGGATCAATCTTTTCTACATTGTTACCTGGCACAATGGCAAAGCTAGAACCTCCTGAAGGTGGTAGCTTCCTTGATGGTCTAGAAGTTTGTGTTGCTTTTGGAGGTGTTTGGAAACAGTCCTTGTCAGAACTGAGTGGAGGTCAAAGATCTCTACTAGCACTATCTTTGATTTTAGCATTGCTTCTCTTCAAGCCAGCTCCTCTTTATATACTAGATGAGGTATTCTCATCTCTCGCTTTTTCTCTATGATATATTCACTTGTTGGTTGTGCTTCATTTAGCTAGTTGAATCTGAATGCGTCGGAAGTATTTTAATCTTATAATGTTTAGTTTATTATATAACCTCATTAGGCTGTGTAGTTCATTTTGGTGGTCAGTTCCTGAGAAGTACATCACTTACAGTTACAATATACTAAAATATGGGTTTATTCTGTCACTTTGTTGTATTGTATGGTAACAGCATATCGCAACATGGTTCAGTTTAAGTAGAGGTTGTTAATTCTGTTGATTCTGACATGTGGGATATTCAGTCTATTATTCTAAAAAATTTGCTAAAATCAAGGCTTAATCCAATCTAATGCATAAATTATATGCATATAAAGAGATCCAACTAGATAATGATTTTTTTAAGTCCTGGATTTATTTTCTTTTATTGGGATTTCTTGTGGCAAGTTAGAATGACAATCAAAAACATTGAAATGATTTTTTTTTTTTTTATCATTATTCCAGAAATTTCTGAACTCTTCTCATTTTTGCTGAAATGCATCACTGCATTGAACATTGCGAGGGAACATGCTAAAGGGCCTGTTTATTTGTTTGATTGATCTTTCATATATCTAGAACGTGTAAGGAAGTTTGGCAAAGTTGGGTTATTGTGGAGTAATTGTCTCTTGATTTTTTATGTTCTAGCCATGGAATTTAGTTGAAAGAAAATCTTCCAAAGAATAGCTAATTTAAATTCATGGTGATTAATAGCTTTGACACATGAGATACTTAATGCCTAGAGTTTATGTTTAATTTATACTGGTTCCAACTCTTTTTGTCTCCCGCACATACACGTCGAGTAAAAAGTTGTTATGAGATGGATTTGCAAATGATGATTCTCAAGGTTGTTAACAGGTTGATGCGGCTCTTGATTTAAGTCACACACAAAACATAGGGAGAATGATCAAGACTCACTTTCCTCATTCCCAGGTCTGATAATTTTCTTTAAAGATGATTGTAGCTTCTTGTACTCTTTTGAATCTAAGGAAACATAAATTCAGTTAAAAGAGTGTTGCAATACAAATAAGTCAAGGAAATGTTAGGTATTTCCTTGGCCGTAGTTATTAAAAAGGAAAGATAAGGAAAAAGGACTAAATTTGAGTGCTTCAATTGTTGACGAAACTATAGGGTAAAATATTCTTGGATGAAGTTTTATTTTATAATCAGACTTATTTTGATATTTGTGTCTTGCAGTTTATTGTGGTATCACTGAAAGAAGGCATGTTCAACAATGCTAATGTTCTTTACCGGACAAAATTTGTTGATGGTGTGTCTACTGTTCAGAGGACTGTGGCTGGAAAGCAGATCAAGTGAAAGCTTTATTTTGTGAGTCTTATGTTAGATTTTATTTTTATGCAAGTCACATTTTTAGTCAGAATGTCCCTTTTGTGTCCACTGATTGAACAATCCTTGAAGTTTTTCTTTAAGCAAATGTATTTTATATAATGGTACTTTGAACAAGTGCTTGCCAACTTGTCACCTTCTTGCCTAAAGGTTAGGTGGTAGCTAATAGCTGTATAGAATTACATATACAGCTCCGTTCATAGGGGTTGGAGTGTCCAGTCTTAGATAGTTGTGTTCTAGCCATGTGTTTAGTATTTAACCAAAGGTTCTGGTTAATAATATGGGATCATAGCTGTATAACAATTGGTGTTAAGATGATGGCAAGGTTTAACATTTTTGGGGACCGATTATTATTTTATTCTCCTGTTATCATAATTTTTAATTTCCCTCTCCCAACTAGCCATGCTATGTATATGCCAATACTTGTCCTCTAAACCTTGTGTCTGTCACCTAAGTAGGCCTCTCATAATTAATAACTTTGCAGATTGGTAGGTCTGAGTGAGTAGAAAAATGCTTTCTAAATGAGTGCACGGCTACAAAATATTTTACATTATGGACAATGTTAGTATTAAATAAATCAAATATTTGCTCCCCTCAATCTGTTTCTAGTTTTGATGGTAGTTATATCTGATTATAAAGAACCTGTCTGTTCAGATGGTTTTAGCACGCCTGGCCAGTTGGGAGCACAGGAGTTGCCTCTGCAGTAAATTCAGGCCGTTGAAGCTCACGATTATCTTTCCTTCGGCTGATGATATATGTTTGTATGTCTGTTCACATATGGCTTATAAATTATTATTATGTATATAGTTACCTGTCTGCGTGATATTGCTCAGTCTGTAGAAATCCTGAATTCTAACATACATTTCGACCTCTTAGTTTTAAGATACTCTGGATCTCATTCTCAGTTTTTGTTATTGCCCACCAACTGTATACTTATGCTAGTGTAGTGGCTCACTATCTAGCTAGCAAGAATTTAACACTGAAGTTTGAGATCAACTATTTTATTTACGAACTTGACTAAAACTACTTGATTTGTCAATGTTGAAATCGGCCATTCGCGGGGCAGCTATGACTTTCAGCGAATCTTTTTTATTATTTTTTTAATTTCAAAGCTCTTTGTAACTAGTGGGTCGAACAGTAATCCCAACTCCCAGGGAAGTGGGATATTTTCAAGCTGCACATGAATTGGTAAGTGTTCGTTGTTCTGAATTGTCTTTTTTAGTTGATCTGACTTTATAATGTGTTAACAATGTGTCTGTTTAAGTTCAACACAACTTTTTGAAGTAGGGTTTCAAAAGGAAAGCTTTTGTGAATGAATGATCTTCTAATACAAAATCAATAGTAAAATTTATGATATATGGTGCAGATCAAACTGTTTTTTTTTTTTTATCCTTTATATAAAAGAATAAAAGGAGTCAAACTTATTATATTTATTTATTTTTCTATTCATTTTTTGTTACATCAATTTGTACATTAAATCTTGTAAATTTCTTTGTACACATAATCATCATACAAAAATATTTTTTTGTATATTTAGCATTATTGAAAAATATATATATGTTAACACTTAAAACCTTTAATAGAATTTAATGGTTATTATAATGTGATGAGTTAACGAATATTTTATTTAATTGCCTCTCTGTTGTTTATTTTAACACAAAAAAAATCAACGGTAAGAAAATTTTCATTATTTCTCTAACTACAAAAAGATTTTTGTTATTCAATTATGTCAGTAGGATTATGTTTTAACCCAATAAAAAGTGGTTAATTATCAAGAATCTTCTAAGAATCCTTTGAAAAGTAATAGTAAGCAATATGGCTGAGGCTGAATGAGTCTTCTTGTTCCTGTCAACCCCAAGAGAAAGATATAAATAGCGCTGTTGAAGTTGGACTTTGAATTTATAGAAGTTGAATGGAAAATCAACTAAACGACTCTTGGGAGGCTTTCTAACACAATACATATTCTGGGAATAGTGCGTTGTTGCTTCATTGAAAAAAATATGGCCTCCAAGAATTGGAAGAACTTTTTGATTGCTTTAACGATTCTCAAGGTTCTTGTCATGCTTCTCATCATAACCTCAGAATTGTTTGCAAGCAAATTCGGATGGACTTTCATGCCTTCAATCACTCGTAAGTCTGCTTTGCTTTTAATCTTCTTGTTTTTCAACACTTCAGATCTCTTCTGATCTTGAGTTCAAATTAGATTAGTCTGTAAATAAATGCATCAAACTATGTTGAATCGATTAATCAAGGTGTTCATGAGTGTTGATTCGAATCGAACTCAAACACATGCTATATGTGTTGGCTTCGTGTTGCCACTGAAAAAATTCCATGATTTATATTTGTTTTAAGCAGAGTTTATTGTTAATTAACATAAATTTACTGATTTGGCGCACCAATGAAGCTCCAAAAAAGACTTTAAAACAATATTATATTGTTCTTTCAGTTTCAGGTGAACACGTACGGAATAAGCTTATGCAGTTTCACTGGTAGGACTCCAAGTGACACTTTAGAGTGCTCGTCGTCCCTGGTGGGTTAGATTTGAAACCTAACCTTGATAATCACTTGATTTAACATCATATTTGTTGATTGAAAATTTTAATATTTTCTTAACGTATAAAGAAATAAGAGTGAGGATCCTTCCTCTGTTCTGAGGATTTTTATCAATGTCTTCGTGTGCAGATGGTTTCGACCATTTAGACCTTGAAGTCTTTGAATATTTCAAACGTTTCAGACTTTTGCTTCAGAAAATAAACCCAATTTTTCCTACTGTGATCATCAGTGAAAGTAAGAATATACCTATTGCCTCTATGTGATACAATCTCTATAGGTCTACAAATATCTAAATGCACAAGCTCTAACTGCTGCATTGCTCTTCGTGACTTTCCCACTAGAAAAGAATCTTTATGTTGCTAGCCAAGGTACAACCTTCACACAATTGGTTAAAATTTTCCAACAAAGGTAACCTGGTAACCATTTCTTCCCTTGCCAATACCCTTCAACCGTTAAAATTCAGACGACCAAAACGAAAATGGTAAAGCCAATATGTATCCATAACAATAGTACTAAATGAACGGATCATTTCAGTTTGAAAGGTGAGGGAAACGTGTGATTATTAGTCATCTTAACCTTAGCAACAAGTTCTTTTTTTGAGTTCTCTATAGTGCAAATCCCTTTGTCAATGATGATTTTGAGTCCTTTTTCAGAGAGTTGTTCCATACTCAATAAATTCCAATGTAAGTTAGGAACATAAAAAAACATTAGAGATATGTTCATGAGAGCTATCTTTCAAGCGTATAAGAACTTTACCTTTGCCCATGATTGGAACTTTAGCCTTGTAAACTTCTCCACATGCGGACTCGCCTAAGCAAGAAAACAACTCCTTATTTCCACACAGGTGGTTGCTGCACCCGGTGTCCAAATACCACTTGTCAAGATGTTCTTCTTCGGAAACACTGTAAGCTAACAAGAAGGTTTCTTTCTTCTGTTCCTCATCTTCAGTATATATAGCATATTCAAGAGTATTTTTTTGGCAATTTAACTCTATATTGTGATCGATAATGTCCATACTTCTTGCAACGAAAACATTGAATTTTGGATTTATCATTTCCTTTTTCAGAATTTTGCTGATCATTGGTTTTGCTTTTGTCACCTTTGAAGCCTTTTGCTTTACCATATTTGCCTTGACCTGATACTTTTCCACCCTTACAGTACCTGTTCTGGAAAAAATCACTCTGCTTTGAAAGGCTTGCTCTACAGATGCTACAGTCCTCTGATTCATTCTATTTTCATTGGAAGATAATGAACCCATCAATCATTCCATTGTCATGGTTGAAAGATCCCTTCCTTCTTCAATTGCAACAACAGCATAATCAAAATGTCACGTTAAAGACCTCATGATCTTTTTAGTAACATGTAAATCATCCAATTTTTCATCGTTAACCCGTAATTGATTGACAACAGATTGAACTCGGGAAAAATATTCAGATATAGTTTCGAAAACATTCATAGAAAGAGATTATAATTCACCTCGTAACGTTTGCCACCTTACACTTTTCACCTTCTCATTGCCTTTGTAGGACTTATGCAACAAATCCCACGCCTCCTTAGCCGTAGTTGCACTCAAGATCTTTTCAAAGACAACCTCGTCCACAACTTGGAAGAGAAAAAATAAAGCCTTATTGTCCTTCTTTCTGTTTTCTCTCAAACTTTCTTTATAGGCTTGAGTTAGTGTTGCAGCTACAACTTGATCTATTGGCTCAACTTATCCAAGATCAATAATCTCGGACAACTCCTGAAATCCGAACAACACCTCTGGATGCACCATTGATCAAAAAAATTTCTGCTAAACCTCAGAAGTTGAGGTTGAATTGATCTGTTCATTGTTGTAACCTACTTACAAGCAGTCTAAGAAACAACAACAGGAAACATGGATCAGTCGGCTTCGATACCAATTATAGGAAATTAAAAATTTGAGCTTTTGGCTTCCAAAACAGGATAAAATAGTGCGAAAAAAATAACTAAGAGAAAGAGAAAATTTTATTGATTTTACTGATACGCACCTATTTATAGGTGATTATAGGCCCAATAGAACATCATCAAAGCTTAAAAAACTCCTAACTATGTGGCACTACTCCATAACTTATGAAAATGCAGAAACAACTTCCTAATAATTCGTAACGTAGTTACAGACTTGTTCAACTATGACTCAACAGTAAATAGAAACTAATTAAAAACTTATTCAACTTTGACTCACCAGAAAATAAAAAGGAGGTTGAGTTTAAATTAAATTCCAACATATCTCCAAAACACTAGAGTCTAACCAGTCAAAGTAGACAAGACTCTAGCGACCACGAATCCACTAGATTTCATTCATTATCCCTAGTTTTTGCATATATATATATATATATATATATATATGTCACACCCTCTATCGGGTGGCCCTTATTCCACCAGATCCGGACGCTCCGTGGGACTGGGGTTCCGAAAGAAGGGTGGGGTTTTTGAGAAACTGTAAATAAGGTTCAATAAAATTTTCTTTAAATAAAACATATGCAAGGTTGTTTTACAAGCC
>WYDK02000086.1:1096066-1112469 GCA_009867345.2 Toxicodendron radicans
GTGTTTTGTTTGTTGTTTTTTTTTTTGTTTTTTTTTTTTTTTTTTTTGTTTTTTTTTTGTTGGTTTTGTGTTGGGGGGGGGGGTGTTGGGGTGGAAGTGGATGATTGTGACAGCGAGGTGGTTTTAGTGATTGCTGATTTTACTATATTTACTTAAAACATAAAATAATCAATAAATTTTGTATGAAAATGGCCCCACATATTATTCATCCTAAAATACTAATTAATAGCGTAATTTTTTTTTTTGGATTCAGTATTCTCTTTTAATTACGCCCACATCTTTATTCTTATAAAACTTATTATCATAATTCATATTGATTTCTCAAGAAGAGTTTTATGTTTGGTTGTTTGAATTTGTTAAAAAATTTACTATTATTTATTAGGATTATGTAGTATAATTTTAATCTGATTTTTATTTTTCTCTATTTGATTTGGGACCTTGGGTTGAAATCTTAGTAACTAAATGATATGTGAAAATAAAGAAAATTTCATGTTTTATTTTTTTCAACTTTTTTTGTGCTTTTCTTGTTAAATGCTTTAAGATCATATAAATATTTTGTGCTTCACTTTGTTCATGTATTATTAACACTAAATAATGTCAGATTTTATTTTTTAACAATTAAATTTTTTGATATTATTTTATACTTGAAAAGACTGTTTTGTGTTGGTCCTCAATTCACAATCTTGGCTCTACGACATGTTTTATGAATTTTTTTCAATTCCACATCTTTTGATATTATTGCTTACTTTGTTTAGGGGAATGTTGAGAGGCAAGTTCTTGTTGGAGATTATGATGAAGGCAAAGCTGTCGCTTTTGAACAAAGAATATCAAATCTTAAGGAAGTTTACACCTTAGATGGACACAAAATGTAAGCCAGGAGTTGAATTTTACGTATTATTGTGCTCTTCATCTTTTCCATTTCCCTTATTTATCAAATTTTGAAGGTTTTAAGAAACCTCTTTGACCTGAAAGTTTAAACTAATAGAATAAGACTCCAACATTAATATTTAAGCATAAAAGGCTCTTTCACATTTAAGTAACAAATTGACTGAAGCCCAAAGACAAAAACGGATAATAGATCGGTCAAACCAATCTTAGATTTACTGAAATTAATGCAAGAAATTACATTTGGGGATTTGAACTTCAGAACTTTCATTGATCTACCATGTTAAGAAATTACTTGAGTTAAAAGTGGCCTAACATTAATATTTAAGTCTAACAAAAGGAACATGTAGGATTCGCTAAATGCAATTTAGCAGCATATTTTTTTGTGAAATTGATAGTTGGAGCCGTTTATGAGAATTTAAAGAGTGTTTCCTCTGCTTAAATTATAGTAAGCTTTGTCAACTGTATGGAGTCTCCTAATATTACCAACAATATTAAGTTTCACTCACCAAAGCAACTAGAGCCTTGTGAAATTTTACAGCAATGTCTGCGTAAAGTGATTATCTACTCATAGTTGCTGCCGTGGTTCTTTGCTATATGGGATTGAGTGACAAGGAGGTAGTAATTCGGAAAGGTATCTGGGGTTTATATTACAATTCCTGTGGTAAACCATGCAGAAGGAAGGGAATATAACAGATACAAAGTAGGTTAGGCAATGGAGTTAAATGACGCTATTGGTAAAATGCTAATGCAAATGAATTAGTTGATGCTAAACAAATTGGGGTTTATATTTTGTTATTCTTTCTAGAGAGAGAGATCATAAACATGGAGTTAAAACAGATATTCTGATTGCTTTGACCATTACTGTGATCCCTCTATATAACTTTGTTTATGACTCCTTGATGAAAGTTTGGATCTTGATTGTTTCTATTTGAACTGTGATTATTTATATCTTGTTCAGTCAAGTATTTTTGGTTGTTTTTGGATATTGTTCATATAAACACTTGTGATAGACTGGTGAATCTAACTCATTTTCCAGTGAAATTTAATTTTCAATTTCATAATAAGATTTATCTCTCATTTCCTTCCTTAGGTTTTCTCGTGGTTCTGTTCAGACGATTCTGCCATCGAACAAGAAGCTGAGAACTGGCCGCCTTTGTAGTTCTTATGATGAAAAAATTAAGGATCTTGAAAGAGAAGCATCAAATGTACAAGAAGAAGCTCAACAGTGCCGGAGGCGGAAGAGGGATTCAGAAGAAACACTTCAGGATCTTCAGCATTTTTTACAAAGTGTAAAGGTATCATGCCTGTTGTAGATTTGGTTGAGTATCATGCCTGTTGTAGATTTGTTTTTTCAATTAAATATGCCTGTCTTGTACATGTTGAGCTGCATCTGTGACCACAGACATCTGTCATTCCATGCACGTGTTAAATTTTTTTTCTCATGTTGGCCATACATTTGAATGGTCTGTGTATAGCATAGTTTGAGTTTACAAAACTTATGTAAAATTGTGATTGCTGAATAGCTGCACTTAGAGAGTCAGAAAATACTTGATCTTGACAACCAGAGTTTAAATCACCATTTCTCTGTTATTGCTATATATTCAATTTTAACTAGTGTGTTTATTGTGTACTGCTTCTTTACTGTGTAGAGGAAGTGCACTAGTGCAGAGCGGAATTTGATGTCGAAGAAACTAGCTTTGCGAGATGTGAAGAACTCACTTGTTGCTGAATCGAGTCCACCATCTGCTTCAACAGTTGATGAGCTTTTTCAAGATATTTCAGTTTGTTACACAGCATTCAATATATAATTCAATCTTCCCTTGGCTATGTAATATAAACCGTGTTTTATATCCCACTGAAGTCTAGTTTATATTATGATTTTTTTTTTTAGATTGTTCAAGAGGAAATAAAAGAAAAGGAAATATCATTAGAAAATATCCGAATGAGCGTGAACGAATCCGAAGCAAAAGTAAAAAATCTTAAGTTATCATTTGAGAGTTTATGTGGTAAGTAATAATGTTTTTGTGATTGATGTTTATTTCTGTTATGCACATACTTATACATGTTTTTTCTTGCCCATAATAAAACTAAAGAGTCAGCAAAGGAAGAGATTGAGGCCTTCGAGAAAGCTGAGAGGGAGCTAATGGAGATTGAAAAAGATCTACGTTCTTCTACAGCGGTTTCCTCATCTTTTTCTCAACTTATTTATTTATATATTTTTTGTTTAAGTGTTTTTCTACTGTTTTAATTGTTTTTTCATCTTGCTTTTAATATTCATAAATCGAAAGTTTTATTTCAGGAGAAGGCTCACTATGAAAGTGTAATGAACAAGAAGGTTTATCCTGATATCGCAGAGGCAGAGAAAGAGTATGAGGAGCTTAAAGTGTTGCATAAGGTGCATGCTGTGTGGATTTGAGATACAACATAAATTTTATGTTAGCGTTTCAAAGTCAAACTTGGTTTCTTAAAATTCTATTTTTTCTGCTGAAGTAAAAGCCATTGTTTTTGCTTCAATTAATAGCTGATGTTTTACTCATTGAAATTTCAGGATAGTTGCCGAAAGGCTTCTATTATTTGTCCTGAGTGTGAAATTGAAGCTTTAGGAGGTAGGGATGGGAGCACTCCTGAACAGCTTAGCGCCCAATTGAACAAATTGAATCAGAGACTGAAGCACGAGAGTCAGCGGTATGAGCGTAATTAGTCTTCACTGTGTCATTTTAACTTCATCAGTCAGTTGTAAATAAGTATTTATGTTCTGGGCAGATATTCTGAATCTATTGAGGACCTCAGAATGTTGTATGAGAAAAAAGAGCGTAAGATTTCAAGAAAACATCAAACTTACAAAGCTTTCCGAGAAAAACTGGATGTAAGTGGTACATTTATTTGATCTTTATTTTGAATTGGCATTATTTTTCCATATAAACTTTCAATGGGCTGGTTAGTGCATGTATGTATGATGCGAACCCATCTAATGTTTTACACAATTGGGCTGAGTAGTGGGTCTTATTGGGCCTGGGTAGAACTCTCCTTGGAAAACCGGCTTGCCAAGGGAGGGTGCCCAAGCTCTTCTAACCCACTTGCCCAACAATTTCCCTTTCAATGTGGGATTCTTAACATTTCCCCCCTTCAAGACCCAACGTTCACGTTGGCCCACTTTGGATGGCTTCACTTTGGGTGGCCCACTCTCCAAGGTCGCCTCTTCCCAGGTAGCCCTTTCCACGTTGGCCCACTCTGGACGGCTTCACTTTGGGTGGCTTACTCTCTTAGGTCGTCCCTTCCTAGGTATCCCTTTCTCAGGTCGCCCCTTTCGGATGACGGCTTCACTCTGATGGCCTACTCTCCTCGGTCGCCCCTTACCAAGTAGCCCTTTTCCAGGTCGCCCCTTTTGGAACGTGGGCTCGGGCGGGGTTTGACTCTGATACCATTGATGCGAACCCATCTAATATTTTACACAATTGGGTTAGGTATTGGCTCTTGTTGGGTTTGGATAGAACTCTCTTTGGAAAACCGGCTTGCCAAGGGAGGGTGTCCAAACCCTTATAACCCACTTGCCCAACCATTTCTCTTTCAATGTGAGATTCCTAACAATGTATTTGTTATTCTTATGTCAAATTGATATCAGATAATCTTCAATGCCTACTAAGTAGATTTGTTCCTTTTGCTGTACAGTGGCTGCACACTGCTCTCTTGGGGTCCCCAGCATCTTATTTAGTTCCTGCATTGTTTACCCCCATCATTTGCAACTTCTTATTCCTCTCTATCTATTAAAGGTTGTTTAGAGCTCATTTATATAACAATGTTTCAAGTGTTTTGTTTTCTTCTCATTCATTGATGTCTCTTCTTGAAATTTTTATTACAAGTCCTTTGAAAGGGCCTAGAAAAGTCATGGAGATATCCCTATGATTAATTGTTAAGAAGAAATAGAAAAAGGAAAGGAGATGAAAGGTATGTGTGCTTCTACGGCAAATTGCTATGGCACTTGGGTATAAGGAAATTGATCCTTCCTTTGAATTAGCTGGATTGTTTAGTTCTCTCTCTTCTTTGATCAATTGGGTTCTGATTCCTTTTTTTCTAAATTTCCTCTATTTAAGGTCAATAATAAGGGCTCATGTGCAACATTCCAATAAACTATGTTCTCTCTTCCTGATTTTGTTTTAACCATGTATTACACTCCTTGCTTATGTTGATAATTAGTTGCTTAAATTTGTTTCAATCTTTCCTCCGTTTTAAATTGCAGGCTTGCCGAAAGGCCCTAGACTTGCGATTTAGCAAGTTTCAAAGGAATGCAACTCTTCTGAAGCGTCAGTTAACTTGGAAGTATGAATTGCTAAAAACCAGATCACATTCATTAGACTGTTTTATTTTTTTTCTTTTTTTCTTTCTCGTTGACGTATATATTTACATAATGTGAATGCTTTTCTAATTAATCTATTATTGCAATTAGATTTAATGGCCATTTGGGAAAGAAGGGAATTAGTGGGCATATCAAGATTAGTTACGAGGAAAAGACACTCTCCATAGAGGTCAGTTATGTGTCCTATATTAGAAATACTTTTGTGCTTATACTTGTTTTGTGTGTAGTTTAATGAGACTACTTATGTATATTAATTTTATACATCTGTGTATGTGTATATATAATATACTTCTACATTTATGCTTTGCTCATAGTTAGCAAGACAGTAAAGCTGTTTATAGTGTTACTTCATGCTTCCTTGCTGTGTGTATTTTTCTTCTATTTTTGATGCTTTGTATTATATTTATCAGGTAAAGATGCCCCAGGATGCATCAAGCAGAACCGTGCGTGATACTAGGGGGCTTTCAGGTTTTCTTCCAAATACACATGCTTATTAAACAGATTGTTACCTGTGTGAGTGACGCTAGGTTGCTTTCATTGTGTGCGTGTATGAAATACCATGTCATGATTTTTTAGGTCATTTAATTCATAAACTAAGATATACTCAGAGTGAGAAACTACTACAGAGGTCTGTAATGTCATATTAATTGTTCTCCTTCTCTGGCTTTTTAAATATTTTTGTGGATTTCAAGTCCACTGATATCTCTTCTTTAACAAAGTTTAACAGTTTCTTTTCCCGAAAAAAGTTTCCCTCATTAGTGTAAGTACAGAAATTAATAAGGCTACTTGTATTTTTTTTTTTTTTTTTTTTTGTATTTTTACCTACTACCTTAAGCTCTTATATTTGAGTTTTTATTACTTTTAATTGCTTGCTAATTAGGTGGGGAACGGTCATTCTCAACATTGTGCTTCGCATTGGCTCTCCATGACATGACTGAAGCTCCATTTCGAGCAATGGATGAGTTTGATGTGTTTATGGTAAGGTTTTATATAAACTGCAGCTATCTATCTGTTTAATTTGAAAGGTATGTAGTTTTTATGCTTGATAAGGTCAGGTAGCTAGGAACTAGGTTTTATCATGAATATTAATTCATAGCATTTGGTCTCCAGGATGCTGTTAGTCGGAAAATCAGCCTTGATACATTGGTTGATTTTGCATTGGCCCAAGGATCTCAATGGATATTTATAACACCTCATGATATCAGGTAATGGTTATGATGTGGAAAACGTTTAATTTGACTTTGCGGTGCATATATTGATGATACAATGCCTATCTGTCTTTCAACAAATTGACAATATTTAGTTGACTCTGCATTTGGTGTGGGGACTCGTGTGAAATCACAGCATAGATTAGAAAGTTAAACGGTAGTATAGGGTTTGTAATGAGGCAACAGTAGATTAAGAATTAAGGTTACATTACAATTTAGCCAAATTGAACCGTTAGGGTATTTGGGTTTGATAGCATGGAATTACAGTCTGATTTTTGTTGACGTTGCACTTGCAGCATGAATGAGAAAATGAGAAGGTGATGGGTCATGAGTACCAATCTCAAAACTGTCATATTTTACAAATTCAAGAACATAAAATAACTTGTTTGCTACCTTATTTCCAAAGCTGGATTTGACTAATGCAAAGCTCATTTGCGGAAACTAGTATTATAATCAAGAAAAGCACATTTTATTTCTTTGTTGCTTCTATATTGAAAGAATTCTACCCGACTTCATTTTGAAATCCATCTAATTGAAGGAATGATACCTAACTTTGTTTTTGAGTACATGTCGTTGCCTTGCATTTAGAAATTAATCCCATTTGATTTAACTCATGGATTTACCTACAGACTACCTAATTCTTTTGTCATGTCCATTTTATTTCTTTGTTGCTTCTATAGGTTTGACATCTAAAAGTATCTTTTGTTTAATGTTCTGCTTAATTCACTATTTGCATGATTAGTCGTGTTATTCAGGTTGGATTATGGCTAAGCTTTTGTCCTAATCCTGCTTATTATCTAGATGACAACTTGTTAGGCAGTCAATTTAATACTGAACAAAGCCTTTTGTCAACCCTTGAAAGAATATACAATTACTAGATATAATATGTAATGGTCTAGAATGGATCTAATCTCACCTTTCTTGGTCAATGAGTGGGGATATGTCAGTCCTATGTACGTGCAATTTGCATCCATGACTCACTGGCATTAGTAAGACATTGTTGACCATGTATTAAATTTTTTGAATGTACGTTGGGCAGCTGAATCCATTTGATTCAGTTAAAACTAAGTTTCTCATGTTGAGTTCTATAAGCTACATTGCTAGATAGCCTTCATGAAATGGGTTTTTATTTTTTAATGAATGGAGTCAAAAGAAGGTTGCATGTTAACTTTGATTAGATCTTTGATGCTATACAGCCTAGTAAAGCATGGGCAGAAGATAAAGAAGCAGCAGATGGCAGCTCCTCGTCCTTAAATCACCTGTCTACAGCATGTGCTTGTGTTAATATTATAGGGGCATTTTTATTAAATGGTGGTAAGGTGTTACTTATGGAATACTAGTGTTATGTATTAATTCTTCAAGGTTGAATTTTATTTTGGCCCTCTATGCAGTCAACATTAAAATGGTGATTATTGTAAATCCTGTGTATCTATTCAATGCAGTTGAGTTTATTAGTCATTGACCTTTCTATTTCTTACTCCTAGTTCCTTTTTCAATCCTAATTTCTTTTTCTGAGAGTTGAAGTCAATGCTGGAAACAAGTGTAATACATGTGAGCACTGAAATTTGGCAGAGCATGGGGCTACTAGCGATGAAACATGTGAGCAAAAACAGCTATTTGTTTGAATTTCCCAAAGAAGGCCAGCTAAGAATAGAATAGTGGGTTTCCCTTCCCTGGCTTCTATTATTATTATTATTATGATTTAATGTACCAATTTGATACCTTCTGTTGCTGACCTAATTGCAACTAACAACTCTTTTTGAGATCCCTAAGAGACTTCAATTCAATTCTTGTCTGTCTATTGCTCACCAAATCCAACACTCAACGTGGACACCAAAGTCTTCTCTTCTTTCATAATCTTTTCTTATTTTAACATCCAAGTCTTCATTTATGGTTAGGGGGTCTTGAGTCTGATATGCTACGACATATTATATAACAATATAAAACCAATATTTTGGTTATTGGTGTGCAACAATAATACATACATTAATTATAGTAATTGATTGCTGTAAAATAAAATTAATCAAAGTATTAGTCCCGTAAAGTTTATTGAAGGTAATGATCATGGATGTAAACATTTTAACCGTCATTTAACTCTTTGATAGAAATAAAAATTGGGTTAATTAAAGTATATATTTATTGTTTATAATAATTAATACAGTGTACTTAAATGACGTCAACACGCTCTAGTATAATTCCCAAGATGTTCCTAAATTAAGTGCTTTGTGTTCATCTACTAAATTCCATAATAGATTTCATGGATCCAAGTGTTATAGATGGATAGATAGATAGCTTTAATGGGGGAATTTTTCTATGGTTTCCGTTCCGTCCCCACTTACAAAAAAACAAATTTTGAATTCTGAACGGCTATCTCTAACGGCTAATTTCACTGGACCCTCCCCTGACATTATCTAAGATGAATTCTAAAGAGTTTGATGGTTATTTAAATAATATATAAGATTTTGATTGGTAGTTAATAAAAATAGAAAAGAAATCTTCAGTATGTGTAATATACTTATTAACATATAAAAAGACGAGTAGATATCATAATTCCTAAGATGTTTTATTGACATTTTAAAAGAGTATGTTTAAGTGAGAAAACAATAAAGATTGACTCACAACCTAATCTTACAAACTCTCTTTTACAATCTTTTGACAGTTTACAATTTTTTGTAAAATTAATCAACAAAATATTGGAGGTAACAACCTAGAAGTTATGAGAGAGAATTTATAAATTTGGATTGTAATTTGTAAGTACAATAGTAAAAGTATTGTTTGTGAGAAAAAGGAGACTAGATAGTGGCTTTGATTGTATTGTCATGTTAGGATAAATTTATAATTACAATGGGTAAGAAGAAAGGACAATAGAGTTGCCTCACACCTTATCCAAATTGGCAAATTCCATACGAGGTTAAATGAACCTAATGTTCAACATACTATTTTCAGATTAAAATCATTCTTTTTTAGAATAAAAGTTTTTTTTTTTAAATTAAAAAAATTGTTTTATGTATTTCAACAAGTAAGGAAAACACTTTTAAATTTGTAGAAAATTAGTGATAAATGACAAATTGTATTCCTGAAAAATGTATTTAAAAAATGAAAAACATGTTGTTGTAAATATTCTTTTATGTTTTTTAACCATCGTTAGGTGATTAAACGGTCAATTAAGACTCTTTAGTATATTACTTAAGAAATCTTGAGTTCATCCACTTAAGTTTGATTCACGTCAACCCTTACTAGGTATGACTAATGAAGACTTACTTAGTCTTTAACATCAAGTCTCAAGATTAGTTGAGATATACACAAAGTGAATCAAACATCCCAATTAAAAAAATATATATATTGTAAGGTGGCTTTAACTTCCAACCACCCGATGCTTGATAAAGTGCCCTCAAAACTCCCAAATAAAATTGTTGAAAATCTTCAACAAATAATAAATAGTTTAACTATCATTCCCAACCCCACATTTGAAATACCTAGATAATGACAAAAAGCATCAAAAACAAATTTAATAATTTCATCTTCGTTTCAAGATTCAAACTCCTTACCCCACCATCCTCACAAATCCGTTAACAACAAAACACAACACTTGAACCTTCAAACTTTCCTTTTCCTACTTCAACTTCCACAAATGAACTTCATCTTCTTTCTTTCACAGCTCACCCTTTGTTGAAACGATGTCGTATCTTGAAGAAGAGAACCCTAAGGAAAACTCTAGCCCCAACACCTCTGTCAAGAAGAGGCCTCCTACCTGGTCAAATCTCTGGCTCAAGAACACCAAACCCTTGAAGCATGTTGTCTTTACTATGCAGCTTCAGCAATCTCTATCTACACCCAACTCTAAACTTTCCAACAAGGACAAAACCCTAATCTCTAATTTCTCTAATATTGACCGTACCCTTTTGTTATCTGACGATATTCTCCTCAGAATCCTCTCAAAACTCCCCCTTTCGCAGCGTAACGCTAACTCCCTTGTTTGCAAACGCTGGTTGAATCTTCAGGGTCGGCTTGTACGCTCACTCAGGGTGTTGGAGTGGGACTTTCTTGAATCCGGTAGATTGATTTTAAGATTCCCAAATTTAACCAATGTTGATTTGATAAATGCGTCTCTTGTTTCACCTAGAAATTCGGGTATCTTGTTGAGTCATAAGTTACTCTCTGTCCATGTTGATTCTTGGGTTACAAGGTTTTATGAGCATAACATGTTGTTACCTGTTGAAATGATTGATAAAGGGCTAGAAAATCTTGCTAGTGGGTGCCCCAATTTGCGTAGGCTTGTGGTGATTGGGGCTAGTGAATTAGGATTGTTGAGTGTAGCTGAGGAGTGTTTGACTTTGCAAGAACTGGAGCTGCATAAGTGTAGTGATAACGTGTTGCGTGGGATTGCTGCGTGTGAGAATTTGCAAATCTTAAAATTGGTTGGAAATTTGGATGGATTTTACGGCTCATTGGTTTCGGATATTGGGTTGACAATTTTGGCTCAAGGGTGTAAGAGATTGGTTAAGCTTGAGCTTAGCAGTTGCGAGGGTAGTTTTGATGGGATAAAGGCAATTGGGCAGTGTTGTCAAATGCTTGAGGAATTGACGTTTGTTGATCATAGGATGGATGGTGGGTGGGTGGCAGCTCTTTCATATTGTGAGAATTTGAAGACTTTGAGGTTTGTGTCATGTAAAAGAATGGATCCTAGTCCAGGGCCGGATGAGTATTTGGGTTACTGTCCGGCTCTTGAACGGTTGCATTTGCAAAAGTGTCAGTTGAGGGATAAGAAGAGTGTGAGAGCGCTGTTCTGGGTGTGTGAAGCTGTTAGGGAAGTTATGTTTCAGGATTGTTGGGGATTGGATAATGATATCTTCAGTTTTGCAACTGTTTTCAGGTAATGGGTTCTCTTTATCTGTTTGTTTACTTTGGTTGCCATGCTTCCAAGCTGGTGGATTTCCAAATTTAGTGTTAGGTATCTATTACCACTATGCAATGTCTTGTTTTAGTTAATGTTATCAAGGACAATGGAAGTTGAAAGGATCACAAAATCATCAGTGTATAACAGCATAATCCTATGTAATGACATGTAGAGTAACTAAATACATATCCTGCACATGAATGCTTTTAAGAATATCTAAGTCTGTGTCTCTTTGGGTGGACATTATGACAATAACAATCAATTTTGAGAAGTAGATCCTTGTACTTACGGGAGATTTGATGTTGTCACTGAACAATTTGCTGTTTATATATAGAAAAGGGAGTGATTATGAATGAATCATTAGCGCATACTTTGTAATTGCAGTCTGTGCACACTGCTATAATGAAGCAGTTGAGCTTGAAATTGGTAACCTTCAGCGAGTTTAATAACTATGTAATTTATTTGCTTGTATATATATTACAACATTTGGAATAAACAATACCATGTAATTATGGTAGAGAGTACTACCATCGGATTATTTCAAGCGAATTTGATTGTGTGATTTTAGTGTTAGAAGGTTATGTCTAATGGTTGTTTGACAATCATTGTTTAGTTTTCAATACTTTAGGGAACATGATAATAAAGATCTAGATAAGCTACATATCATGAGTTGTTTGATTGGAATGTTTATTGATGTTGCTTTCACTGCAGGAGAGTAAAGTTTTTATCTTTAGAAGGATGCTCACTGCTAACAACTGAAGGTCTGGAATATGTGATTCTTTCCTGGACGGAGCTTGAAAATCTGAGTGTGATGTCATGTAAGAACATAAAGGTTGGTGAAGTCTCTCCTGCACTTTCAACCTTGTTCTCTACCCTTAAAGAGCTGAAATGGAGGCCTGACACCAAATCTCTTCTTGCTTCAAGTCTTTTGGGAACTGGCATGGGAAGAAAAGGTGGTAAATTTTTCAAGAAGACATAATGCCTTAAATAGTCACCTAAAAAGATTAGATTTTGCACTGTTTTCCCAACCACGGCCACCATGAAGCAACCTTTCTCTTCGAAATGGTATCGATCCATTGTAATCACTCTATCGTTTATTTAGGCAGTTAACATACATGTTGACAAAGGCAAATTTTTCTTTGGCCTCCCCCTTGTCAGTGTGGATGCCGCCCAAAGCTGAAGTATCATGAATTCCCATGCCCTCCCCTGTTCAGCCTTTTTCAGTGCACATTAGATTGTGGATATCATGCTCATTTCAATGTCATGTGCAGGCTTCTGTAGAGAGTAGAGGGTGTTTAGGCGTTATTGATGTTTCTATAATGCTTAACATGTACTTATTTCTAAGACGCTGATTAGAATGTAGTATCTGTAAAATTACACAAAATTCATATAAAATGATTATTATGTACTATGTTTTTTGTTTGGTTGTATGTCTGTTGTATGACTCAGTTGTAAGCATATTATTATACTTTTTAAATTTCTCTCTAATAATCTTTTTTTGCTAATTTTTTACGGCTTAATAGTTAGCAGTAAAGTAATACAGAAGCACCTTATACTGAAATAAAATAAATGTCATCAGGAATTATTATTTGAGGAACAACCACGAATTATAAAGAGAGAGAGATTGAAAATGTATAAAATATTTAACTAAACGAAAACTTAATATCATACAAGCAATCTAAATTAAAACTTTTCTCCATTTTATTTTTTAAATTGCACCCAAACATCAACAGAATCAAGCTCTAAACTCTTTAACTTGAGCACATAAAAAGAATGGAGTTTTGGGTTTGAGAGTTATAAAATAATTTTGTGATACAATTTGGAGTAAGATCATGGCTTCGATATAACTTTATAATCATTAATTGTAATCAAATTCTTTCTCAGGATTACAAATTTAACATTAATATTTTATTTTACAAATTGCATATATTTTGTAAATATTTATGATCAATATTGTGTTGCTGCAGAAATTACAGTTTTTATACTTCGATTAATTTTTTAGTAGAACTTGAAAATAGTTAAAACTAGTAAATAAAACAAGACAACGAATTCGAATGAAATTTCAAGAAACTGATGTACTTGGCTATTATAGAAACTAACAATGAAGAAGACATCCGATTAAATGAACTTAAAAAAAATTATACAATAAAGAAGTTTCTGAGTCGAGTGAAGAACTACAACTTCAAAACATATCATTAAAGATGGAGTATTATGAATAATTCTGTTGATTTTCCTACAGATATTGGCGGATTGCCGAAGCATATTTATAATTATAAACCTCCGTCTCTTCTTCAAGTTGTAGTGGTTGTTGCACCATGGTGGCGGTGGCGGCAGTTGTACTTATAGCCGGCAGTACCGTGAGTGTTAGTGGTTCAGAATCCACTTCTGGAATCTTACTCCTCTTGTTCTTCTTTTCAGAATCCACTTCTTCAAAAATTCCCCTCTTGTTCTTCTTCAGAGCTGGTTGATTCTTTCTTATACGGCAAACCATGTAATCGTTGTGTTGATCTGGACCGAGCAAAGAAGAATCCAAACTATACTCGTGCATGATCCATCCACCATGCTGATCAGAATCTTTGTTCTCGTACCTAAATCTCTTTTTAGACCCAATCCTCCGATTGTCGTATACAACTTCGGTACCACCATCTTCTCCTTACCATGTCCCTGTTCCAACGCTGCTGCGATCGATTCTTGAACCTTTTAAAGTCTTTTCTTCAATTGGGTGAAGAAATATAAATCTTCATCACGCTCCTCCCCAAGTCGTTGTTTAAAAAAGTTCCAAATATGCCAAAGTTCTTCAGAACCATAGAGATTATATTCTGGAATGAAATAATCAATACCAGGAACGAGTCCGTTTGCTATCTTGTTGCAAAGATAGAAATCCACCAATTCGCAGTCTGTGGGATCAAAGACATAGCCAACAGGACGAGAGAACTTAACTGCTTCCATACTTTTCTTGTTGCGAGCGGAAACAGAGAAGTTAACTACTTCCATAGTTTTTTGGCGTTGGTAGTGTTATTGTGATGAATCAAATATGAAGGAGGGAATGTTAACGAAAGGAGAGGACAGCTTTTCAGAGCAGTTTGTGCTTAACGCTGAAAGAAGAAGTTGGGTTTAAGGTGTTAGCCTTATTTATAAGTTAAGGGGGCTTCCTGTATTATGAGTTTTGATCGGAGAAATCAGCTTCCATTAGATTTCTTGTAATCCAAGTCATTTAAGATTAGGAAAGAAAGAGCCGTTTGAGACACGGGAATTCATCAGGAATTAAAGAAAGATCCGTTTGGAGAGTACGCGGGCTTTTTAAAAGTTAGTTGCCTACATTAGAGGTGGCCCAAGGCACGGCAGAACACGACATTAAAGTAGCCAAAGCACAGTATAACATGATACGACATGACACGACATGACACGACATAAAAATATCTAAGGCACGGCACGACACGGCTCATTAGGATCCGTGCTGTACCCGGGTCTTAAAACTTGGGCCAGCACGACACGACACGAAAATTTAAAAAATATTTAAATATAATAAAAATTTAATAAGTCCGGCACGGTACGGTATATAACGGGTCGTGCTGTTAGCCTTTAAATTTCGTGAGCTGACATGATATGACAAAATATAAATTACTATGGGCCTTGAGATGACACTTCCCACAACACAACACGACCCACCACCACCTCTAGCCTACATGCCTCCTAAGAAAATCCAACTTGCAAGGAGCTTTCATTTGATTTATTAACTATATCTTTTTAATGGTAAGGGTGTTTTTACCTTTTCTAATAGAATTTTATTTTCAGTATTCTGATTTAAAATATTTTATCAATTGCTACTATGTGCTTCATGCTAAAGGAAATGGAAAGCCTTTGTAATGGTACTCTTTTATCTTTGATGATTTTTACAATTTTGTTTGAAAAGCATCTGAATTTACAATAGAAAGAAGTTTCTTCTTTTAAATTTGAAATTTCGGTCTACCACAAAATATGGGTCAAGAAGAATGACATCCTATGAATCTCTATAGCATCTCCACAGGCTATTCAATTAGCATTATTGTACTTCTAGTTGTTGTAGAAGTGCATCTAAATACTGCTACAACCAGAAAGTGATGCCACAGCGTCAAAGTTGTTAATTTTTTACAGTTTTTGTTTAGTTTTTTAAGCAGTTGTTTGCAGTTTTTTTTTGTATTCTCTGTAACTTTTAAATGTTTTTAACTGTGAGAGTGTTGTAGAGAAAGTGCAGTTTTATTAATGGAGAATAAGTTTTTCTTCAATTCATCTTCATAATTTGCTATTATATTTGCTTTAATAGTTTTGTGCTACAACAAATTGGTATCAGTGTTGAATTCTCAAGGGACTTGTGTGAGGTGTGTGAGTTGTGTGAGTAAGAATGACTTCTAATTCATTCAATCCAATTGCTCCACCAATGTTTATTGGTGAGCATTATCAGACTTAGTCTGTAAAAATGACCACGTTTTTACAAGCCATAGATCTTTGGGAAGATGTAGAAGAAGACTATGAAGTAGCGCCTTTGTCGAATAATCCTAGGATGCAGCATATTAAAGCTCACAAGGAGAGTGTGCTTCATTCAGTGATTTCACATGCCTTATTCACGAAGATAATGAATTTGGAGTCGGCTTATCAGATTTGGGAATATATAGGGGTGTGCAAAACCGGGTACCCGAACCGGTTTGGGTGTAAAATTCGGGTACCCGAATATATAAAGGTACCCGGTAACCGAACCGGTTATTAAGGTACCCAGATTTTTGGGTACTCGGATTTTCGGTTCGGTTACTAGGTACCCACATTTGAACCGAATTTTCTGTTTCAAATCCAATTTTTACATTACAGAATAACTGCATTTCCAGGATAATTATATACAAAGATACTTATATATAAGCGATAATTTCATCCATATATGGCTAAGATTTCAAACATTTGAAAGACTGAAATATGAACTAGATGTAGTCTTTATTAAATTTTGAAACAGTAGTAGAAAATGATTCATATCTAAGGGGCAAAAAATTGTAAAATAAAATAATCTTAGTTGAAAAAAGTAAAAAAA
>WYDK02000086.1:1147777-1175368 GCA_009867345.2 Toxicodendron radicans
AGTTGGTTATCACGTCGGATTTGTGAGATTTGTTTGCCGTTTTGAAGATCTTTCTAATAATACGTGTCATTTGATTAATAACATTGTCCGTATTGCTATAATTTCCTTTTAGCGATATACCTAATAGTATTGGTATATTGATCGTTGAATATGAGGGCATGCTTCTATAAACCTAATAAATATAGGTAAAGAAGAGAGCATAACATCGATATAAAGCTCCTAACTATAAAAAAACAGATAAAGATAGAGATGGGAAATAAAATGTGTGGGGGTGAAATAAGATTTTGCTTTGACTTTCTAAATTTCAGTGGTGACTATACACATTTAGGATATGGATGTGGTTGTTTTTATTAACCCCAAATACATTTTTTATCCAATTTCCCAAAGTTGTTAGAAGGTGGTGAACGTGAAACTTTTGAGTTTGAGTGACTACTTTTGACTCTCACTTTCCTTCCTTACGTCTTAATTTAGTGTTCTAGTTATTTAAGCTCCCACTTGTATAAAAAAACGAGATGTTTGTGTTCTGGTTGTATCATATTTTCTTTTCTTTTGCCGGGGATTTTTTTCTAAGAGAAATTTCCTCATTTCAATAATTCAGAAGATTATTTCTCCACAAATGAAATGAGTTTTCAAAACCCAATTGAAATTCCAATTGGGTAAAGTTGAAATAAATCGCTAGATCATTAATCTTGAATTCCAGCTGATACTTCTTTCTTAAAAGTTTTTTTTTTTTTAATTTTGTGATTTCTTTTTTGTTTATTTAAATCATTTTTTTTTTGTCGATGGAGAGAAACGGAGATGATAATATCGTAGAAAATGAATTAGCGGTTGAAGAAGGTGATTGTGAAGAACCCATTTTGAAGTCAAGCATTTTTCTGGATCATTGTGGAGAAGTACTTCTCACTCATAATTCAGATGGCTTATCCTGGAAACCCCTTACTTCCTTTGATAATGTAACTTTTCTTTTTCTTGTTTCTTTTAATTAAATATCTCATATTTTTGTATTCAATTAATTATTTATTATTTTTTTTTTCATGTTATATAGTTGTATGAGTTGGGAAATCTTTGAATTTTGCTGGGTATCATTTGGATGCAATGGAGAGAGCTTTTTGTTGAATGATTTTATGTGTTCCGATGCAATTTAGAGACTTGAACTTGATGACCAATGTTGGAAATCTGGAAAGCATATTTTGAGTTTTGACCTTGCTTCTTTTCCAAAGTTTCTGAACAAGCTTTAGCTCAGGTTTTTAATTGTTGAAATACATTTGTTCTTGGAAATTAGGTTTTGTATAGTGGTCTTAAATCCCATTTGTCCATTTTGAATTTGATTCATTTTTATTATACTGAAGTATATGTGTATTAGCCAATCGGCTTGCGTTAAATGTTTATTTATTGTTCTCAACGGTCTACCCAAGTAGGCTGCAACATTTTTCTTTTTCTTTTGCCTCTAAGAAGCAAACATTTATGTTAGTTTGGTGTAAATTCCAGGGATATTAAGATAAATTCTCTTACTATTTAGTACTCATGTTGATGAGTAGTTTAACTTTCAATCTGTAATGGCTCACTTGTATTTACTGGAACAGGATGGATCATCGTGTTTGGGAATTAAATTTAGTGCTAAACTTCCAAATGAAATCAAATTTTCTGATGTCTATGCTGTTGAGTTAACCAACTATGGTTCAATTCATAAAGTGAATCGTCCATATGCAGGAAATACGTTGTTGGGACGTGAGTCTCTTGATTCTGAGGTTCGATCTCATTCTAATCGTAATTTATGTGTTTTCATTCTCATATGGTTATTATATTTACAGATGGTATATTTTATATTCTGATTCAGATGTTCCGCTTTACGGTGCATGGTTTCCAAAAGTCAAAAACACAGCCAAATCTTTGGGTTTTGGCTGTGTACACCTTTGGTCACAAGGATCTGTCAACATGTGAGATGTGGGTGAACCGACTTAATGCTTCTTTAAATTTAGAAGTGGGAAGACCAAAGAATCTTCTGGTATGTACTGTTCTTGATTGAAGACCATTTGTTTTGCTTGTATATATTCATTTTTACTTGATGAAATAAATTGAAATCAGTAGTAAAGTTGTCTCCAGAATTTTTTCTGATTGACAGGTTTTCGTTAATCCAATGAGTGGGAAGACTAATGGTCGTAGAACCTGGGAAACTGTGGCTCCTATTTTTGCACGTGCAAAAATTAACACAAAGGTAATTTCAAAGCATACCTAATGATTCTGTGGATGTTTCTCAAGTCATGGCATTACAATATTCTGTTACCATGTATAGAAATTTACATTAACTATGTCAGTAGTTCAGATTAAAGCTCCTTTCTCTGTTGCTATCTTGTTATAATGTAATGCATTTTGGCATCTGGATTTTGTCTATGTCTCATTTTTGTGAGCTTAAGGTTCTATCTTTGTCTGGGGAAGTGTTCAAATTGGAATGTATGGTCCTCAATTTAAAATTTTGAAATCATTTCAACCACTTTGATTATCTCTATAATATGTTTACTCCGAATATTCGTTATGAGTGAAAGAGTTTACAATTTGATTATTGATTAACCTCTCTGAGCTTAGACAGCAGATTGTGCAATGAAACCTCAAATATGTTTGGCCGATTAGATTTACCAACAATCCTAAATGACCATTTGGAATTTTCATAGGAAAAATTTTGGCGTGCTGTTATTCTATTACTACCTTTTTTATTTGTGATTAGAATTTCTAATGGTACTGTTAAACTGCACTATGAATGGGTGTGGGCTAAACTTGGTATGACTAATGAAAGAATTATCAGAGCTTGCTTGCCAGACAAAGATTAATGTGATATGTAGTCTTCATTGCATGGATGACATGATGACATAGTATATTCTGTCAAAATCTGTTTAATTTCTCATGGGGATGAAGATTGCTCTAGTCATGAGTAAAAGGTTCAGTACTAAATGAATGTAATTAGGACAATTGTGTTGTGTCTCTACATTAATTGTTTACCTTCTTCATCAGGTGGTTGTTACAGAGAGGGCAGGACATGCATTTGATGTGATGGCATCTACTACAAACAAGGAGTTTAACTCTTATGATGGTGTTATAGCTGTTGTAAGTCATGAAAGCCCTTCACGAACATATCTTGCATACTTAGTAGTGGCATGAAATAAACCATGGGCACCTATTTTTGGTGAGAAATAGGAAAAACAAAAAGAAAATAAAGGAAGAAAAGAAGGAAATAATGTGATACATTGCCACAGAATAGAGGAGATAACAATTACATAATCCTGTTTTATTGGCTTATCTATGATGCTAACTGAGGCCCGTTTATTTTCAAGCTCATTTAGGTTGAAAGAGTGCTCACTTTTACTGATAATTGGTCCAATAATATCCGAACTATGCTGTCAAGAACACCAGTAAAAGAGATTAGAGATTTGGATCAATGTTGGCAAACAGCATGTCTATGTTCGGTGGTGGTATCGGTTTTGGTAGGTAGAGTTTGGTGGTGCACCAGTTAAGTACCCAAAATAAGTATTGCAAGAAGAAAAAAGTTAGTGACCTTTGTTTTTAGCATTACTTGTTAGTAGACAACTTCATAATCAAAACCTTGTTAACAACTTCAACTGCTATATTTGTATCAACTTCCTCTAATCGAGGTGTAAAATGCATCACAACTTTTTTGATGAAAAAACTATTACCTCCTCAGTATAATACTATTTTGAGGAAAAAATATGTATTGCTGGGTATATTACCACTCCAACAAATTAATATTTGATGTTGGGATATGATACTAGGTTTAGGTAGTTGCTAAAATTACCTTATCTTAAGGGGCATTGTTGTTTGTATGAAGTTTTTCCCATATGAACCATTTGGTTGTGCATTACCCCCAGCGGACTATAAAGTTTTAATACTATAAGGCTCAAGTGAACATCTTTTGTGGAATTTTGAAGTCATGGTCAGGGTTTCAATTAACCTACCTCCCCTGCATCATGTTTTATATTCTCAGAAAGTTTAATCTGTATCATTTGTAGTTCAAGCTTTTTCTAAGTGATAATGCGGCTGTGACATGTTTCTGGCATTGGTTTTTGGTTGTTCTCTGGTGATGGTTTCCTTTATATACATGTGTCGATTTCTATATTTGATCTATTTCTCTAATTTACCAAGTTCCAAGCATTTTTCTCAGTTTTATTTTCTAATTATTGTTTGTTTGCTTGTTGATTTGGTCCAGGGTGGAGATGGTTTCTTCAATGAAATCCTTAATGGGTATCTTTCTTCAAGATATAAGGCTCCTTATCCACCAGCCCCTTCAGATTTCGTCCATTCTGTTGGGAGTAATGATTGTTCTTTAGTCCACAATCCTGATGAAAAAGTTGCTGAGGCTTCTGATCAGAATGATGGCCAGTATCCTTGTTTGCCAAGTTCACAACATAATGGGTCAGAATTATCAAATTTCTGTACGTACTGTAAGATCTGGTTAGGTTTTAAGTTTTATATCTTTTTGGCATGGGTGCTTATCTGACATATAACTGGGTTTATCTAGAATAGAGGAACTGCAGTTGGTTCTTCCAACACATTTAGTTATCCCATATCTTTTACAAATCAAACTAATTTTAGTTCATTATGGTGTTTGCTTATTGCAGCTTTTTACCTTCTCTTTTGTTAATCTTTTTCATTCAGTTATCTGTTTATGTACTCCTGATATCTTACAATTGCTTTTTTTGTTGATTTGATCACTGAACAGTTCATGATTCTGAGTTTCCCTACCCCAAGGAATGGTTTAGGTTTGGAATCATTCCTGCTGGTTCAACTGATGCCATAGTGATGTGGTATTTTCTTGCTTCATTTGGTTCTTTTTGGGGCTTGACTGTTTTTTTCATTCTATGTGCACTTACATGGAACTTGGTCTGTGAACTTTGTGTGAATATATATTTTTTCATTTATTTTTTTGGTAGATTTCGTTGAGCTCACCGGAGCTTTAATTAAATTTAAACAAATTTCCTCTGGTTTTCATATTTAATAAATTTGGTCTTCCATCAATACATATAACTGTAGTTCATGTTTATATCATTTGCATGCCAATACCAAGGTGAATTTGTTATCACGGGCATGCTTGCTGAAAATAAATTTTCAAATTACTCTCTCTAGTTGACATGTTCTTTTTTAATCTATGGCTTTCAATAGATCTTAAATATATATCAACACTAGCCATCCATGGAACCATTTTTATCAACTTTTCCACTATTTCGTCTAATAACTTTTCCTGGCTTTTATGAATGGTGCACTGTATTGCTCTTTTTGCAGTACCACTGGATCTCGAGATCCTCTAACATCTGCACTGCACATTGTCCTGGGAAAAAGGGTGTGTCTTGATATAGCTCAAATTGTGAGTTGGAGAGCAACAGCTGCATCAAAGGTTGAACCTCGTGTACGATATGCGGCTTCTTTTGCTGGGTAGTTTTTTATCGTTATTGATGTCTAATTATATGAGTAGATTTTATATAAGCATTCTGGTATTTGATTTCATTCTATATGTCATTATGCTTAATCTATGGCCAGTATGCTGCTGATAGGCTTACAAATAGGCATTAACTCCTAGGATTGTGGTTTTGGTATATGTTTTCATCTTATTTATTTACACGTACAGTTGAATAAAAAGATTTTAGGAAAAAGAGAAAAAGGAAAAAGAAAGAAAGAAGGAACTTTCTAATTTATGTGTGCACCAAAATATTTGTTGAAATTCTGTGAAGTACATTTTGTCAATGTCTTACTGCAAGAAGCTGTCACACATAACTTTCATTTTTTCAGCGTTGCACTTCTCCATGTTTCTAATGGAAATATTGTCTCTGTGGTCAAGCTTTAGTATATTATCTTATTCAATTATATAAAGCACCTTTGTTTTCTCTTGTTACTGGATTACTATATCCAGTACTTGAGTCTGCCCCCTGAAGTTTGATTTCTTTACTTGTATGTATATTATTTAATTAATTTGTCGAAAGCACCTTTCTTTAGTGTTGTATTTGTTGCTGAAGTACTCTTCCCAGTACTTGGTGTGATCTCACCCTGAAGTTTGATATCTGTACTTGTACTGCAAGCTCTGTTTTGTCCTTTGCCTTTGTAATTACTTATGCCATCCTTTTCCACCTTTCATGTGATAATCTTTTTAACTTCATCTGTTAAAATCATATTCAAGCAAAGATAAATGCTTTTCCTCTTCTGATTTCATGTGCTTCATGTTTATCAGGTATGGATTTTATGGAGATGTGATTACTGAGAGTGAAAAACATCGCTGGATGGGCCCAAAGCGATATGATTATGCAGGAACAAAGATGTTTTTGAGACACAGGTAAGCTTCTAGTGGGTTTATATTTTTTAACGAGTCACCACAACTAAAGAACCAGTTGTTTTATGGCATGTGTTTTTAGGTTTTCATTTAAATAGTTAACACTTTTGCTAAGCTATAATAATTTTTTTCTTTTGTCCTTTTAGGTCATATGAAGCAGAAATAGCTTACCTTGAAGTTGAATCAGGAAAGACCAATACAATTCCTGATAGAGGTCGTCGATTTGGTAGATTACAGATACCAGGAAGTCCAAATAAATCTGAGAGAGTGGTTTGTCGTACAAATTGCAACATCTGCAACAAAAAGTCAGGTCGTTCAACACCATACTCCCGTCCTGAAGAAACAAGATGGTTGCGATCCAAAGGACGTTTTCTTAGTGTTGGCGCTGCTGTAATCTCTAACCGCAATGAAAGAGCACCTGATGGTTTGGTGGTTGATGCACACCTTTCAGATGGCCTATTGCATCTCATATTGATTAAAGATTGTCCTCATGCTTTATATTTATGGTAACAAGCCTCTTTTCTTCTCTCTTTAGATTGAACTTTATTATAAAAATTCTTGGATTCTCTTGGAATGCCATTTTCAATTTTTTTTAATCAAATATATTAGGGTGTTTTCATTTTTATTAAATATATTAGAGTTGTTTCTTAAGTAATAAAGCAGTTAATAAACTACAATAAGACATTGAACATCAGTGACCTGATTATATATTAGGAAGGCTTTTGCATTTAAACCTGGATAACAAATAATTGTTAAAGTGCTGTGATATGTTTCCCGGGTATTTTAATGATGTTACAAACTCTGTTTTAAGATTTGAAAACTTCATCCATCTATCGATATAAATAATTATGTTGTCCAAAGTGATAGGTAAAATTCAAGATGAAACACAATCATATGCCTCTTAAAATCAATTGACATATATGTCTTGGTGGGACTATATTATGTATGCTTTATTTCGTGTTCAAGTTTCTTTCTTCTTGTGTCATTGTAATCTGGTATCGACTATTAATTTCTTGCCGATTATCTGAATTACGTCATGAATGATACCTGCAGGCACTTGACCGAGCTTGCAAGGAAAGGTGGAAACCCCCTCAACTTCGAGTTCGTGGAACATCACAAGGTACTTTTCTTAAAATCTTTCATGATTCTTGTTCTTCTAGAATATCCATCATTTACTTCCTATATTTTCTACAGACTTCGGCTTTCACATTTACTTCTTCTGGAAATGAAAGTGTCTGGAATTTAGATGGTGAGGTCTTTCGAGCACACCAACTCTCTGCTCAAGTATTCCAAGGCCTTATTAGCTTATTTGCATCTGGTCCCGAAGTTTAGTAGACGACCACATGCAAGAGTTTCTACAAAGAATCTCAAATATACCTATGTGCAACACTCAGCTAATTTCAATTGATACAATTTTTTTAACATATCCAGAAGGGGTTCTAAAAATTGGCCCTTTTTTAAGTGATCTTGAACTTTAGCCACTCTTGTTTCATTTTGGCTAGAAGGGGTTAAGATTGCTCTAGGGTTAACCCTGCCTCAAATTTTACAATAAGAAAAAAAAAAAAAAATCAATGGAGTTTTGTATTGTCTCTATTGGCATCAATGTGAAGTTTAATTTTATATTTGGGAAATTGCAGTTAATAAACCTTCAAGTTCTGAAGTTCCCTCCAACGTTTTGCCTATTAAAAGCTTTCAATGCAATCTACATGAATGAGTCAAGCTCATACAATTACTTAGAAGTATAAGAAATTTATAATAGTTCATCTGACAAAAAACATCTCTTGTTTACTAATGAATTTGAAACAAATTAAATTGGAAATTAAAAAATGAGATAAAATTCGATTGGCCAAACTGATCAATTGGGATTGAATTTTTAATCACTCATATGGACTTGGCTCCATCCAAAATGGGTCCGGTTAGTGATTGAGAATTTGAGATGACCCATGACCTTATAATTAATTGACAAGAAGAAATTCCAAGAGTGGAGATGATTTCCATGAATTTGAAACATTCATTGGCAGTTGCTTTTGCACTGGTCACATTATGGAAAGACTGGCGTTGCCAAAAGTCAAAGTCTTCACTTGACTTCTCAGAAACGGCAACAACCCCATAACAACAGACTTCACCTTTAACCTGCGGAAAAAAAAAAAAAACTCAAGAGTTGTTGCAATGTCTACACCAGCAGAGTAATATATCATATCTGTTCTCTCTTATATTCATATGCTCAATGGAAACTAGTTATGTTTGCATGTTGCATAAAAGTTCTTGTTGTAATATACTTGTATAATTTACATATTATGAGCATCTAAAGTTGTGATTGATTTAATACTGTGTCCAAACTATTTGCAGGTTTTATCGATCTTTGCCACCAGTGAGCAAGACTTTTGGAGTGCTCTGTTTAATGACTACAGCTGCTCAACGTTTAGAACTTTTTGATATTTGGAGCATAGCTCTCAAATATGAAGATGTGTTTAAACGTTTTCAGGTAATTAAATCGGTTGATTGTCAATTTGTTTAGGCAATATAAGGATTGGTCAGAGCTCAAGTGTACTTGATATATCACAAATATTTGCTGAGAGTGCAGGTTTGGAGGCTTATTACCAATTTCTTCTTCCTTGGACCATTTTCATTACCTTTCGCATTTCGTCTCATCATAATGTAAGAAAACCAACTCTTTTGATCCTTTAATCATCGTATGGCTTACATTTATGCTACCACACTGAGTAATTGTACTTGCTTCTATATATAATAACTTTACTTTCTAGGCTTAATGTGAAGAAAGAAAATTGGACACAATTAACTGATAAAATGTGATGTTTTTGCTGGAAAATACTTCCTACAATCCCCAGATATAATTAATATGTTTCTTGATTCATATGTATAGACTTTTGTAACTGTTTTTGTACATTAACTGCAGGTTCAAGGTTTGTAATCTGTGTTTCACTATAAACTGATTGTTTTTTATTTTGTTTTAATTGACACCTAATACTTGAGATAAATTGCGTAGAGCAAAATATGGTGTCTCGTTGGAGAGAGGGCCTTTCGACAAGAGGACTGCAGACTTCCTATGGATGTTAATCTTTGGAGCAATCTCACTTCTGGTTAATGAATATATACATTTTAATTCTTGTTATTAGATCACATACATACTTCACCAAAGAGAAACAAGTTCATACAAGTGGCACTGGAACATATCCAATGTCGTTTTTTGTAAATTTCCTTTGACAAACCTTATAATTTTATATGGTAATGTTAGCTTTCTTTTTTTCAGGTGATGGCTGTTGTTCCAATTCTATGGACTCCTTTCATGGGAGCTTCCTTGGTATTTATGATTGTCTATATTTGGGGCCGTGAGTTCCCAAATGCTCGAATCAACATATATGGAGTTGTGTCATTGAAGGTACACCATCTCTTACCAGTTAAAACTTGTTCTAGCCAATTAGCTAATGGTTTTTCTGGGCTGATTTAAGAATGTAAATTGAAACGATGCATGTAACTTGTAATAATGGACAGGGGTTCTATCTTCCTTGGGCAATGCTAGCACTGGATTTGATATTTGGGAATCCATTACTGCCGGATATTCTTGGTATCTTTGTAGGACATATTTATTACTTCCTAACAGTTCTTCATCCTCTTGCCGGTGGAAAATACGTATTCAAGACTCCTCTCTGGGTGTATCCTATTCTAGTTTTATTTGCTTTTTAACTTTTAGTCATAATCCTCCAGTCACAAACTTAATAAAAGTGATCTTTAATGGCTACTAAGTCACAAACTAGTTGCATATTGGGGGGAGGGCGTTCAAATAAACTCCCCGGTGCAGCGCAATCCACACGCTGGAGTTACGTTCCGAGGAAGAAGCTACCGTCTGGATGGAAACAGATCAAGTTCAAGTAGCAGCCCTGCCCCGGAGCAGCAGCCACAGCAACCCAATGCCAATGCAGCAGCTGGTGGAGTTGCTTTCCGTGGAAGAAGTCATCGCCTTGATGGCCGTTAATTTGCTACATTTCTTTGTAGTAGATGAAAATCAAATACATCTTTGCATGACCAAATCAACTCTATCTATTTGTAACCATAGAAATCTTTAAAGGATTGCAATTCTAATGGTTTGATTTTATGAATAAGAGATGAGTTTCTAAAATGATTGTAATTTAATCAAATATCCTAAAATTATATAACGATTATATCAAAAGTTTTATCATAAAATATAAATTTGTTTTTGATAGAATAATGGTTGGCATGTGTTATGCGGGATTTTTCGCAGTAAGTCTGCCTAAGTCGGGCATAGGATTTGAAGTTGAAAGGTCTCGGATGGGTTGAATCAAATTGTGTCCGTAAGATAATGGCATCGCCCAAAATAGGTGTTCGACTAAGATGAAACCTGATTTATTCAGAGGTTGGAAAATCCATAAGCTCGACAAATGAGTGAGCCCGTTGAAAAACGCAGTTAGCATTGAAGATAAACCTTATCCCTTATTTGTAGGGATAAACTCGAATTCAAATCCAATTTGATTACCAAATACCTTAAATCTCAGGATATATTTCCTTCTAAATCTGTAATCCCGGATTTGACAAGCTTACCTTGTAAAGAAAAATAGTATAAATACCCCACATTTCTATGAAAAAGGGGTTACAAAAATTTCATTTAATAAAAATATACAGTGGAGGTAGGCATTAAAAATCATAGCCGAACCACTTTAAAAGTCTTTTGTGTTCTTTAATTTATAGAGTTACTACCCGTTAGTATTCTTTGCTGATTATATTCAATCATTCACCCACTCGTTCCGATTCCGAACGCTGTCAATCGGTTCACTCTAGTTGGTGCATATTTTTGCATCAACAACATGCAAACTGGTGAATTGAGGAGTTTTAAACTTGTGGTGATGACAATGAAGGTGCCGAAATCGAAATACAATCAGAGTGTGTTTGATTGGGGGTATTTGACATTACTCCTATAATTTCATCTTATATTACTTACATTACCATGTTTGGTTGTCAAGTAATAAAATATTCTAGTAAACCTTCAACATCAACAGTAATTACAATTAGTTATATAGGTAGTAATATAAATACCACAATTTTCTTAGGTATTCTAAGATTATTTGGTAATTTTAATTTTATTACAATTTTACCCCTAACTAATAAATTTTTTGGACAGTAATGATCTTCTTTTAAAAACAATTTACAAGAATAGTCATGGACTATTTTATCCTTATACACAAGATTTTTAGGACATTATTACCCTTGAACTTGAACCAAATTACCCAAGACCACAACTGGATTTTGCCACCACTGCTGGTAGACATCGTCGGAACTGTGCATGACCTACCAGATTTGGATGATCGTATGGCCAGATCGATGACCGGAAACAACCAAATGGTCGTGGATCTGGTCAGAAATAGCCGGATCGATGCACATCCGATCAAATTTGGCAGGTTGTATGTCGTTCCGGCCACTGCCGACGGTGGTGGTTGGCGGTCAATCGTCTTGGGTGGGTACGAGTGTTTTGGCTAATTTTTAAACTTTTATTGTGGCTGGGGTGTTTTAGCAAAATCTCAAATGTAGGGGGGCTAAAGAAATAATCCAAATAATAATAAAAATATTAAAAAAAGAAGGGTCATTCAATAATCTATATAACATACCCACCAATTTATTTCTCTCAACCAAACATATCAATATAACATACCCACAAATTTATTTCAATCTAACCAAACATATTTAATATAACATTCACATAAATCTTCAAAGTAATTTATCTTCCCATTAATATAACATTTTCTAAACCAAACACACCCTTAAGATAAAGCATTATTTCAGGATATATTCATTCACTTTGTTTCTTTTCATGCAAGTATGATCTCACAACCCCTTTAGCTTCTTCTGTTCCAGACAGACAATTTTTAGCATAATACTCTTTTAAATTCATATATAGTATATGGGCCAAAAATCATGTTAGGCCTAATGAGGCCCAATAACGAAATAAACCAACCATAGCCCGGTGCTCTAGCCCAATTCCAAGCGGGCCCGCCTTTAGATCTGTCTTTCATATTTATTGTCCTTACATTTGGGCCTTCCAACTAATCAAGCCAAACCGGCCTGATAATCCATATATATCCCCAAAATAGGAATTAGAATCCTACTTAATTCCATATTCATACGAGATCCACAGTCTCACATGAATTGGAAGTACTAATCAGATAAAGGCTAGTCCCAAAGACTTCATTTCTAATCCGGATTCCTTTCCCAAAAAGGATTCAGAGTTTCATTGGGACTATAGCATTATGAACTCATTATATAAACATGGGTCGCTCCCCTCATAATTCACTCAGAAATCACCTACCGCATTAGCTCCTAAATTATTTCTCTCAAGAATCCCCATTCTCCCACTGTCAAGGTTAGCTTCGATTAAGTTTTACCGCTCTCTTTTCCATTATAGCAAAGTCGTGCTCCAGCCAGTTTGCAATAGTCTAGCGTTAGCCACCCCAAGGTAAATCACTTCCAATCTAGCCCTCACTAAACTACCTTTAGCCTTGCTGACTTAAGCGTCGGAGTGCCTACAACAGACACCATACCAGTGTTCCCCATGCCTTCACATTCGTGCTTTCATTGTGAATGTCTATTTGATTGTCAATGGCTCATCTCGTACAGGATCCGTCCCTTCCGAATCGACCATAGATCTTACCGTCTATAGTTTGGCGCCCACCGTGGGGCCCTGACAATCTTTCGCCTTCCGACCTATTTCGTTCCTCTACACTTCATCAGTACATCCGCTATGACCAGAGATAGCGAGACCCCAACACCTGACATGGTGGCTCATATCGTCGTTCTCACCGCACTTTTCCAAGAAAGTGCCGACAAGTTCAAGACTTTAGAAGCGGAGAACGCTGCTATTCGGACTACGAATCAGGATCTCCAAGAAAGAATCAACCAATTCTATTCCTTTGATTTTGTTCTAGGACAAGCTCCTAAGAGATTCAAGGTCTAGGTTGCACTCATGCAACCACTCGAAACACCTATGAACGGAGGTTATGCAAGCCAACCCCTACTCCATTCAGCTCCAACCAGTACAATTGCTATGGCACAGGGAGCTGAGCTGAGCAGAATCGGAGCAACCAACTACTTCATCAACCACTGAACCGCTCATCCATACGACCTCACTCCAAAAATACCAATTACAAATGCCGTTCACCACCACTCAAACTCATCCCTTGCATTCGGACGCCATACCATCCAACCAAACGGTCATGCTCTGCTCATCCATGCACATGGGTCCGCTCGGCCCCAACATACATATAAACCCAGCTCATCCGAAGGTGTTCCCCCATATACAAAGTACAAGCCAATATGCTATGACAACCCATTTGAACAATCCTTCTCTGAGAGAATAGTCGAGCTAAAATGGATGGTCATGCCTACACCTCTGAAGAAGAGCCGACCACAAAGCTTCGCTAACTCACCCTTTGTGGACGTCATTGCTCTTGTAGAGATGCCAAAGAAGTTCACCTTCCCCAACATGAAACTCTATGATGGAACCATCAACCCTAATGACCATATAGCTTCCTATAAACAGAGGATGTTCACCACCGCCATTCCCCGTGACTTGTGCGAGGCATGCATATGTAAGAGCTTCGACTCAAGCCTCATGGGACTAGCGCTACAATGGTACATCAACCTACCCAACAACATCATCTTATCCTTCGCTCAGCTAACAAACACCTTCAACGAACAGTTCACCAATAGTAAAAGGCTTGAGAAGTTATTTGGCTATTTGTACAGAATCTACCAACATCGAGGTCAATTGCTCAGCGAATATCTAAGTCGTTTTAACAGAGAGAAGGTATTCATCCCATACTACAATCAGGAAACCGGTGTTAACGCTTTCAAGAAAGGTCTACTACTTGACAACGGGCTCTATAAAAAGCTGACCAAATTCAACTATTGGAGTATGGAAGACGTACTGGCACTAGCCAAAACCGAGATAAGGTAGGAAAAGGATGAGAAAAACTGAGTTAAATAGTTGCCCCATGATGATAGTCATTATAAAAAAGTCGAATAACGACGTGATTAAAGAAATGCCAAGGCAACAGACAGCCACATGACAATCGGCGTCCATTAGACTGTCACTCGGCTCATCCAAATGAAAAAACGTCTATCCCAGTCACTCGAAGTAGAATTCTTGAATACAACCTCAACATAGAGCTGATTGAAGTGGTGAACATTATGAAAGGGATATGAAGCATAGTTAAATGGTCAACCAAGTTGAAAAACACCAGGGCACCTTGAGATAAAACAAAGTGGTGCGAGTTTCACAGCAATCATGGTCACAACACTACGGATTGCATCGCTCTTCAGCTTGAGGTAGTAAAGTTGTTAAAGAGGGGTCACATTTGTGAACTTCTGACCGAGAAAGGAAAAGACACATTTGCTAGTAAGAAATGTGAGGTTACACCCCTACCAAAGGAGCCAACACCTGCAGGAATGTGCAATGTGATCCCGGGTGGTTCAAAAGTAAATGGGATAAGTTACTCCTCCCCAAAATGGCATGCAAAGATCGCAATAAATTTTTTCGCCCATTCATCATCAACTTCGGTACAAGGGCCGACCGACCAAACCATCCAATTCGTTGACAATGAAAGTTTGGTTCTTGTTCATCCACACCATGATGCCTTGGTAATCACTCTTCTAATTGCAAACATTCTAGTGAAGAGGATCTTGGTTGACGGCAGATCGTCGGAAAACGTCCTTTTTCTTGAAACACTTAAAGTCATGGGTATTGATGAGCGAAATATAAACCAAAGGCTACACCCTCGAAGAGATATCATTGTCGGTCTACGCAGTAAGTATAAATATGCAAACCACCTTCATGGTAGTCAACAATATTTCCCTCTACAATGTAATCCTAGGTTAACCTTGGATTCACGGGATGTGAGCGGTTCCTTCTACTTTGTATTAGACTGTTCGGTTCCCCATCAAATAGGGAGTAAGAGAAATTAGACGTGATCAAAGGGCTTACAGGAGTTGCTATCAAAGCGCCCTCAAGGGCAAGCACTAGATGTCATAGCAGTTACAGTCTCGTTCTTCCGAAAGAGCCGAGCCAAACAGGCCGATAATGGAAGAGCTGGATGAATTCTAGATACATCCGAACTATCCAGAGAGAAAAACACAAGTGGGAGCTCAACTAAGACCTGACATCCGAGAGAAGCTCATCAAATTCCTCAAGAAAAACCAAGATTGTTTTGTTTGGTCTCATTCAGACATGACAGGAATTACCCTTTAAGCCATCATTCACCAGCTAAATGTTAACCCCGACCGTCCTCATGTAAAGCAAAAGAGAAGGAAGTTCACCCTCGTAGGGAACCGAGTCATCAATGAAGAGGTAGAGAAGCTGCTAAGTAATGGTTTTGTCCGCGAAATCCATTACCCGGATTGGCTCACAAATGTGGTGGTTGTGAAGAAGAAAAACGAGAAATGGAGGGTCTGCATCGATTTCACCAATCTCAACAAAGTTTACCCCAAAGACTCATTCTTTCTACCTTACATTAACATGTTGGTAGATGCCACAACCGGTCATGAGTTACTCAGTTTCATGGATGCTTTCTCCGGCTATTACCAAATACTTATGCATCCGGATGATCAAGAGAAGATTGCCTTCATTACTGAGAGAGGTATCTACTACTACAAGGTGATGTCGTTCGGTTTAAAGAATGTCGGGGCAACATACCAGCGACTCATCAATAAGATGCTCACTAGTCAGTTGGGGGACTCCATGGAGGTGTACCTCGACAATATGCTAATGAAATCATTGATCGTTGAACAACATCTCGGCCATTTCCAACAAACTTTCGAGGTATTGAGGAAGTACAATATGAAGTTGAATCCAGCAAAATGTTTGTTCGGAGTCTCCTCTAGGAAGTTCCTGGGCTACATGGTCACCTAGCATAGTATAGAGGCCAACCTCGATCAAATCCAAACCTTGCTAAACATCCTTTTACCTATGTGTATAAAAGATGTGTAATGATTGACTGAAAGGGTAGCCGCTCTCTGAGCCGGTTCATTTCAAAGTCAGCAGAGAAATTCAACATGTTCTTCGCTACACTAAGAAAATCTAAGAAGTTTGAATAGACCCCAACTTGCGAAAAGGCTCAACAACAATTGAAGAAGTACCTAACATCACCTTTACTACTATCTAAGCTGAAGAACGGAGAGTGGCTCTACACGTATTTAGTTGTATCAGAAACGACCATCTCGACAGTGTAAATCCGAGAGGAGAATGAGGGACAACTTCTGATCTATTACACCAACAAGCCACTCATTGACGCAGAGACAGGTACAACCAGCTAAATAAGCTTGTTTGGCTTTGATTACTACTTCGAGCAAACCCCGGCTTTACTTTCGATGTCATCTCATAGTGGTCTTAACCACATTTCCTTTGAAGAAGGTGTTCCACAAACCAGAGCTCTTAAGTCGGCTCACTCAGTGGACAGTAGAGCTGAGCAAATTTAACGTCTCGTTCCAACCACGAATTGTCATCAAATCTCAAGTGTTAGTTGACTTCATTGCCGACTTCACACCTAACACTTCTATTCAGGCAGAGAATGAGTTGTTATGTCTTACATAGGACATTTTATCTAAATGGACTCTATCTGTGGATGGGCCAAACAATGTGAATGGAAACGAATTGGGACTGATCCTTACTTCATCGCACGGAGATGTCATTTAACAGTCCATCCGATGCGGATTCAGGGCCACAAATAATAAGGCCGAGTATAAAGCTTTAATTATCGGCCGCTCACTTGCCAAAGATATGAGGATCAAGAAGATCAAAGTGAAGTCTGACTCCCAGTTAGTCGTGAACCAGCTTCATGGATCCTTTCAAGCTCGGGACTCTAAGATGATGAACTATGTGAGCCTAGTGAAAGAGCTCCAAGAGAACTTTGAAGAGTTCTTCATCACACAAGTCCCTTGCTTAGAGAACGCTCATGAGAATGCATTGGCCAACCTCAGTTCAGCTCTTCAAACTTCGACCTCAGCATCCATTCCTTTGATCCACCTACAGTTACTAGCTAGACGAAAAAGCTCTATTGAAGTAACATCTATCAGCTCGGATGACTCATGGATGACACTCATCCTTCGATACCTGGAGAACGATGAACTTCCAACTAACAAGAATGAAACATGCGAGGTATGGACCAAGGCAGTCTGATTCACAATCTATGAAAGTCGTTTGCTCAAATGGTCATTCTCGGGTCCATACCTAAAGTGTATCACTCCTTAAGAGACCAAGCATGTGTTAGTCGAGCTCCACGAAGGCGAATGTGGCAATCATGTAGGAAGACGAAGCCTCACCAACGAAGCTCTCACAATCAGGTACTACTGGCCCACTATGCGATCTGATTCAGCCAACTACACTCGACATTGTGATAGTTGCCAACGATTTGCACAGGTATCACACCTCCTACTGGAACGACTCAACTCAGTCCTCACTCCTTGGCCTTTAATGAAGTGGGGGATGGACATTGTTGGAAAACTTCCAATCGCATCGGGACAACGTGTTTCACCAAGTGGATCGATGCAGAAGCATTTGCTCATGTAAGAGACCAGGAAGTGAAAAACTTCGTGTGGAAAAACATCATCTGCCGGTTTAGCCTACCAAAAGAGATAGTCACCGACAATGGCTCTCAATTCATCGGCTCGAGCTTTCAAGACTTCTATAAGACTTGGGGAATCAAATTGAGTTTCTCCACTCATCGCTACCCCCAAACAAATGGACAGGCTGAGTCATCCAACAAAACAATCAGTCAAACAATGGAAAAAAGGCAAAGGGAGTATGGGCGGATGAGTTCTTGGGAGTGCTATGATCTTACCGTACCACGGCTCACACACCAACAGGCGAAACACCATTCTCTTTGGCTTTCGGCTCAGAAGCAATCATCCCAGCTAAAGTTTCGATTCCATCTCCTCAGCTCCAATGGCTCACTAAAGACACCAACGAGCATCTCATTTGTCATAACCTTGTTACAGTGGATGAACTTAAAGAGCAAACACTTGTTTGTAATGCCATCTATCAATAGAAGGTGGCTCGACAATACAACAAGAACATCTGAGTAAGGGTATTCAAGGTTGGCGATTGGGTCCTTCGCCAGGTGTTTCAGAATACTAAAGAGATTGGGTCAAGTAAACTAAACCCTACATGGGAGGGACCGTACAAGATAGTAAAAGTGGTTGGAAAAGGCGCATACAAGTTGCAGACACCAGAAGATCAAGTCACTAATAACAGTTGGAATGCAACACATCTGAAACTTTATCAATTTTTAGAGCACATAGCTCGGCTCCTACCTTAGAAGTACTTAGTCTTTTATTTATCAATAAATGTGAGATAGGGACCGAGTGAGCCTATCTACTCCCCTCAATTTCCCTTATTTACATTTTACTTATTAATAAAGTGAAGTGATACAATATGTACTCAGTCAATTATCAAATGCCTCAAAGACTATTGGGCCCAATCCCCTACATATAACTCATAACAGAAACCAAACAACCACCAAGATGGGCATCAAAATTCTCATAGAAGGTATAATAATCAAGTACAGTACAAAGAGTGTGCACTTGACACTTTCCCTAAACAAAAAGCAATTACAAAATAAAAGAAACTATGAGTCGTCAGCAGGCTGGTCGCTTGGCCCTACATTATCGTCAATTGGAGCCATATCATCCTCATCATCCTGCTCATCTGGCCCATCCTTCTGCTCGGTGAGAAAGGCATGGTACAGCTCAATCTTCTCGTCGGGATTCCACTCGACATTCTTTCCAGCCTTGTAATCGAACATCAGTTCTGCATGGGTCTTCAGGAAGGCCTTGGAAGGAGCTGTCTTTAACCTTTCAAGGAGATTGGCTCTATCAGCCTCTCACTCTGCCCAAACAGCCTCTCATCCGTTCCTGGTGACCTCTAACTCTGCCCGAGAGGATTGTAAATTAGCTTGAACCGCAGCCCAGCTCTCTCTCAACTCATTTTCCATATCGCCAGCCTTAGCCAATTGCTTCCTAAGTTTCCCATTTGTGTTAACTAAGTCTTAGTTCTGCTTCTCTTGAGCGGCTACGGTCTTCCTCAAAAAGAGTCATCCTGACAGCACTTGTAAAAATAAAGAGTAAGACAAACCAAACCACAAAGAAAGCAAAAAAGCACAAGTAATTTACCTGATACAACCAAGCGGCACTCCAATCAACAGCTTGCGACACCCCAATCTCAGTAAGTCACTGCTCATCCTCTGAAAGAAAGAGCGAGTCTATAACCCTTCTACGAAAGAAAAGTCAGAATAGGACGAGGCATGAGGAGGAAAAAGGATCCTCACAGCGTCATCCTCGAGATCAACTCTTTGGGACGTTGCGACCGTAGGAGCGAGATGAGGAATGCGATCTTGCTAAGGATGGTCGACAATCACCGGAACTGCCTGAGTTGGAACGACTATTCTCCTTCTCTTCTTACTGGACCTTAGCTCTTCCAACAACTCCTTGGTGCTCGAAATCTGAAAATCTCTCTTAATTCTCGCCTCTGCAAGGGAGAATTCTTCGGAAGTTAGAGAGAAAAGAGAAGACTCACCAAAAGTAAGGAAGTTACAATACCGAACAAAAAGATTAAACAAGTTCAGCTACACAAGCAATGCAGGGATACCTTCCGAAACATCCACAATGTGCCTCCACAAGTGACTGGTCCTCAAACTCTGCTCAGACAACACCAATTTATAACTTCGTTCCTCCTTTGAAAAACTGAGGATCCTCTTAGTTTTCGACTCGACAAGCAACCCACCAACGCTTTGTTGTAAGACAAATTTGCAAAATAGAAGTAATGAGATTCAGTTAAACTCTCAGCACAAAAAAAAAAAAAAAAAAAAAAAAAAAACTTCGACTCACCAGTCGCTTGACATTAAGACGGAATCTCCCCATGTCCGTTCGGGTCGAAAACTAACTCCCCACGAACAAAAATGTAAACGTCTTTCCATTTCTTATCATAGCTCTTTAAATGAGTCACCAAATGTTGCCTCCATGCCTAAGTTGCAACAAATAGTGCCCTATTTCTCGATCATGCTCTTTCAGATAATAAGAGTACAATAAGTCTTTGACTGTAAACACAATGTCAAGCCGCGCACATATGCACTCCAACACAAGCAAGGTCTTCCAAGTGTTTGACATAAGTTCCAAGGGAGCAATTATATAGTGATGAAGGACATCTCGAACCAAGTTCGGGATGAGAAACCTAAACACATCCATAAGGGTCTACTCATATATGCTTATCCAACTTGGTACATTCCAGTCCATTCTCTCAACCTCGGTTGGCTCTCGGATGTCCAAAGAGAAAGGGATCATATACAAATACCTTAGTTTGGGCATCTCACCATCGTCTAAGTTCGATGGGGGGTTTTCAACTATTATGCCTCCCCTAGGCCGACTCGGCTCATCACCTTGCCCACGACTAGTGTAGGTGGGACCAACACTAGTGACCTCAACATCCTCAAATTCATCACTTGAGTTTTCACTACTCGAACCATGATCGCTCGGCTCAACACTTAAGCCCCTTGTAGCTGTGGGATAGGAATAGTGTGGAAAAGTCAACCCGACCAGGTCTAACCCAGATCAGACCAGCCCTGTTGGGGGGTAAGGTCAGGTTGACCCTGCCCGAGGTTAAAGGGGGGTATACGGGTTAACCATTGTAACCCGCCCAACCCAATCGGGTTACAACGGTCAACCCAGCAGGGGCCTTAACTGTCAACCCAACCGGTTTGACCCTATTTTTGAAATTTTTTTGTTTTTTTTTTTGAATAAATTATGCCAATAGTACCCCACAATATGACTGTTTTATAGCAATTAGAGAGGTATTTTTGGTCAAATTGTGTTCCCATTTTTCCTATAAATTGGGCATAAACCTCTCATTTCTACTCACATCTAATTTCTCTCATCTTCTTCAATTACTTTTGCTCCCAAATTCTTTCAAAACCTCAATTTTTATTATTATTAGCTCTCATTTTTCTCTCTTTAATTTTCATTATTTTCTTTCATTCCAATTTTTAATTCTTTTATAATTTATATCCAATTTTTTTTTTTCATTATTTTCTCTCATTTCATTTTTTAATTCTTTTATATCCAATATTTTTTTTTCTAATGGATAGATATTTGCGTTCAACCATCAATTTTGATGATGAAGAATTTTTTATTTTTTCCCAGGAAATTCCTACGCCAAACATAAACATAGTAGATTCAAACAGTCTCACCACTATCCCATTCTCAGAATCTAGTACACCTCAACCTCATGATACAACTCCTGGTGGTTCTAGAGGTCGTGGTCGTAGTAATCGTCGTCGTCCTCGTCTAAGTTCATATGCAGCAGTAGAAGAGATTGTATCAACAGCTGCAACTGCCAATCTGATTCCGACGTTCCAATCAAACGTATGGATGCATTTCGAAAAGTTTAACAAGATAGAAAATGGAGTTCAAGTGAAGAAAGCAAGATGTAAGTATTGTGCTAATATTTATAAAGTTGATGTTTGTAATGGTATTAGTACTTTAAAAAGGCATGCAAATAAATATATAAATCAAGGATTTAGACAACCTAATCCAAGTCAAATTATTAATATGGGTAGTTTATTTAAAAATTGTTGAAGTTTTACAAGAATATGATTTGCTTGAAAAAGTTGTAAGTCTTACTTTAGATAATGCAAGTTCTAACAAGAAGACTATAGAATTTTTTGAAGCTATTTATTCTTATTATGATAATTTAAAGTTTTTTCACCAACGTTGTGCATGTCACATTATTAATTTAATTGTAAAAAGTGGTATAAAAAGAATTAAAAGTAAAATTGATAAGATTATAGATTGTTTAGCTTGGATTACTCGTAGTAATAGAAGAAAATCTGAATTTAATGATGCTTGTAGAACTTTTAATTTGCCTCCGAGAACTTTTGGGTTAGACATGCCAATTAGGTTGAAAGTGCATATTTAATATTTGATTCATGTTTACCTTATTCAAAATTAATTAATTATTTTATAGCAAATAAAAATGGTCCTCACGTTTTGGTAGATGTTGATTGGGAGGTAGCTAAAATATTTCATACATTTCTTAAAACTTTTTATGAAACCACTTTAAAACTTTCTGGTGTATATTATCCTACCAGTGGTTTAGTACTAAATACACTTGTAAAATAAAAATTTCAAGTTTATTTGCTCGGAACCAAAATAAAGAAATTTTAAAGGAACTCATAGAAACAATGGAAGTGAAATTTAAAAAATATTGGAAAACTGTTCATTTTATTTATTGTTTAGCTGTCATATTTGATCATAGGCTTAAATTAAGGGGTATAGAATACGTATGAAAGAGCTTAAGTAATAATTTAGGGGAACAACGATATCAAAATCAACTAGGAGATATTAGGAAAGAACTAGACGGAGTATATGCACTGTATGAATGCAGGTATGGGATTGCGAACCAGAACGAAGCCGACAACGATACAAACACAATGATCATGCAAGTACCGGGAGACGACGACTAAGATTTGTCCATATGGTGTGGAGTAAACTATAAGCGAAAGAAGAACAAATCCTATAACACAATTGAATCCTTCTCCTCCTCCATACAGATACAATCTAGTGAGCTTAATCGATATTTGGGAACCCCTGACTTGGTACCAACTGATCCAACTGAAGTTGAGTCGTTTAATGTCTTGAGTTATTGGAAAACCAAAAGAGCCATTTTCCTGGTACTATCTAGACTTTCCATAGACGTGTTCTCTGTTCCTGTCTCCACCATCTCATCCGAACAACTTTTAGTGCAAGTGGAAGAATTTTTTTCAGAAATGAGGACTAAACTTTCACAAAAAATGATTGAAGTATTCACTTGTCTTCGCGATTGGGAACGGTCGTGCCATCATGATCAATACGAGGTTTTCGACGAAAGTTTAATAGAATCATTTCAATATTGTAATGTAGATGATACATATGAGGGAGGTCCTAAACTAGTCAAACCTCAAAGTAGTTATTTTGTAAATTGGTATTTTGTAATTTGTAAAATAATTGTCAATTATTGCACTCTTTTTTCCTTACAAAGTTTTTATCCCAATTGAGTTTTTTTTTTTTTTTTGGTGAGGCTTTTAACGAGGCAATAATTGTTGTAAATTTTTTTATTTATTATTTTGTTTTTTGTTTTTAAATAAATGAACAAATCTATTTTTTTCTTATATCCAATTTAAATTGTATTACATTAAATTAATATTTGAAATGTTAAATGTTAAGTGTCAACTAAAGAAAATTAATCTAATTGAATTGATTTTTTAAAAGTTTAACTAAAAAAAATAACACAAAAGTTAAAAAAAATTAAAAATTAAAAATTAAAAGACGGGTTGGCCCAGCCCTTAACCCGACATTATAGGGTTGTAGGGCCGGACTGAGCCTACCCTCTAACCCGCATGTGCGGGCCCAAGCCGGCCAACACATGTGGTTGGGCCTATTTCAACAACCCGCACTAGGTCAGGCCCGACCCAATTTTTTTCCACCACTTGATGGGAATATTGAGCCACACTAACACCTACACCTACACCACCCCCGACGGTCAGCTCATTGGTATCAGCAAGATACGTAGGACAATCTTCAAACTCATTACCACTAGCCATGTCGCTCGACTCCTCCAATACTGCACAAACAAATATCAATCGAATAAAGAACTTAAGAAGCATCAACAATGTGAAAGGAACAACGAGTAAGTTAACTACACCTCTCAGCGCTCGGCTCTTCCCAAAAGATCGGACAAGACTAAGTTTCCTCTCAAGAGCTCGGCTCTTCTAAAAAGAGCGACAAAAGACTAAGGGTTCTGTTAGCGCTCAGTTTTTCTCCAAAAGCCAGCAAGTAGTCAACTACACCCATCAACGTTCGACCCTTTTTCAAATAAGTTATGAATTGAGTCACTGCCGCTGTCAGCGCTCAGCTATTCCTAAAAGGAGCGGCTTTCTACGCTCAGCTCTTCTAAAAAATGGTGAACAGGTTTATTGGGTATGGACACCGCTCGGCTCTTCCCAGAAATAGTGAAGAGTCATAAATGTTACTGTTACCGCTCAGCTCTTCCTAAAAGAACGATTGTCACCACTTGACTCTACCCTAAAATCAAAGATTTGTAGTGTCGTTATCTCCGCTCCATTCTATCAATTCTAAATGTCCGAATACTCCACTCGGCTCTATCAATTCTAAAATACCAAAGTGTTCCGCTCAGCTCTATATGTTTGCCACTAACTGTCAAAACCGCTTTTCACCACAAAACCACTCTACAACCAAAACCACCCACTGAATAGAACCACTAAACCACCTTTACCAAGAACACGAAACAGAGAAAACCCAATTCCTTCGTAACCTCTTCAAAATCCTTTCAAATCCACTCAAACCTCCCTCAAACTCATAAATCCATGAACAAAAACAAACTAGATATCAAAGAAATGTGCAGAAAAATATCGTGATTTTGGAGCACATCTGCGAAGAACAGCTGGAAACCACTGTCACAAAAATATTCTGAACTTCTCTTCAAAAACAAATGGGAAGAAAGGCATGGGAGAAGGGGTATGTACTTATTAAATAAGTAATCTCTTATTTAATGCCCCTCGAATCATATTACGACACGCGTCAAACACTGACACACCTAGGGAAAATCAAACTCTTCGTTTTCCCGCCTATCACACATGGAATCTTCACCGGCCATGTGTCGACAATCTGAAGGCATGCCACTCAAAAGATAGAGTAGGAGCCGAACACGCACGGAATCTGATCAGTTGGTTCGGTAGAATGTAATCTGTACGGACAACGACTTTTGCATTGTTGGGGTCGAAAAGAGCCGAGTGGACAAACCAACAAGATTGGGGATAACACAATCGTGAGGCCCCCAGTCACAATCGGCTCGGGCACATCGAAGCTACAAACCTTAATGAAACAAAGATCAGTTTCCACACTCAAGTCGGCTCATCGCGATGCACCAATAGGTACAAAACTTTGACCATTTGGCTAGTATTTTTTCATACAGCTCATCCGTGACTCATAGAAGTTCGAGTATTATTCACATCATCCAACTCCACGCACAGATAAGCACTATATCGTTAGAGATGAACCGAGTGGTTTTGCCTTGTACTAATCCACACGACTCTTCTAAGCGTTGTATGGGGAAATTTCTTTCTTCAAAAATCCATCTGGCTCATCCATGTTAAAAAAAATATATAATCGTACACCAGAATAATTTATACTCCAATTCAACCGTACGGCTCGGTCCTAGCTTAATAACTAAAACGTAATGAGAACCTTTCTTCACTGCATTAAGAAGAGCCGAACAGACTCTTCGACAATTAATGGATGCTCTATCCTTCTCCAACAAGGCTACCCATCAAGTAAATACTCGTTCATCTTCAAGCGCTCAGCTTTTCAAAACAGGCCAAGCGGATCCTGCCCCCATGGCAGCAACATAAAGTTCTTTTGAATCAATCCCTTGCTAAAAGGGCATTTCATTCATATTACGCCTACGATAGTCTAGAAAACTACTCTCTAAGCTAAGTACCCCTTAACTTAGAGAGTGGGGGACAAACTGTACGGGCAAAAAATCATATTAGGCCTGACGAGGCCCAATAACGAAGTAAACCAACCATAGCCCAATTCCAAGCGAGCCCCCCTTTATATCTGTCTTTCGAATTTACTGTCCTTTCAATTGGGCCTTCCAACTGATCAAGCCAAATCGGGCCTAAGGCCGATAATCCATACATATCCACAAAATAGAAATCAGAATCCTATTTAATTCTTGATTCATCCAAGATCCAGAGTTTCACATGAATTGGAAGTACTAATCAGATAAAAGCAAGTCTCAAAGACTTCTTTCCTAATCCATTCTACTCTAACCCTCACTAAACTACCTGAATTATCGGGCTTGAGCCCAATTTGACTTAATTAGTTAGAAGGCCCAATTGAAAGGACAGTAAATTCGAAAGACGGATCTAAAGGCGAGCCTGTTTGGAATTGGACAAGTACATTGGGTTATGATTGGTTTATTTCGTTATTAAGCCTCGTCAAGCCTAATACGATTTTTGATCCATACATATAGTAAGTATATTGTATAAAGTTTAATATTGAAGTGTTGGTTTTCCGAATGTATGTGTTTGGTTTGTTTTATCAGATATTATGGAGTGGTGTATTTAATGGATTGAAATTTATATTTGGAAGATATAGGGAAACCATGTCCGTTGCTGTTAAGCTATGGCATTTGTGTGATAGGTTTTATGAACCATCAATCATTGACATTGACTGGTTTGTAGTTAGTAACCTAAATCTACTTATATCTCAATTCACGACGAGGAGGACTAAGTTGACTTATGGTTGACGTGGTCAACTGACAGTAAGCAATGACTCATGCAACACCTAACTCATTTTAATTAAACTCTCCTTCGAATATCAACCGGCTCTTACTTTCTTCATTTTATTTTGGGGTAATAAATAATATAATTGTAGTTTTATTATTATAAAGATCATATGTGGCCCATGACAAGACAACAAATAATACCAAAAGAATTCATTTAAACATTAAACCCAGAAAAGTCAACTTTCCACATATATATACTTTGACTTCCTTTATGAATACGCGTTGTTACATTTGTATTCAATTTAATTAATTAAGATAAGCATTATCAAATCTTAATTAGAAATTAAAAAACGGCTTAAGTGGGTCCTCTGAACTGGATTTTAACAAACTGAAAAAAAAAAACTGACGTAAATGTAAGTTGAAGAGAAGTGGCTTCTTCTGTTTAGAAACAACAAAACAATCTCTTTGAAAAGTATTAGAACAACATAATCAGACCAAGCTCATCTCTTTCTTTATTTATTAATGGATAATAATGTTACAAGTTGTTAAAAAAATTAGTTTATAGATGTAAGTTTCGTGGATGGTTAATGTTTCACGCTAAGGTTGTCTCTAAATTTAGCAGAAACAATATCAATTATGCTTGTGGGGCAACTCTCATCACCTAACCAAACTTCTTCTTCTTCTTTGTACTTGCAGAAGCAAAACCATTTCATTTTCTTCTTCTTGTTGTTTTGAGTTTCATGGAGTAAAAGCCTGGTATGTTTTTGCTTTCTGTTTTTGGCTTCTTCTTCTTCATTTTCAGTTTGAGGGAACTCACAATTTGACGGTGTAAAAACCTGCTATATATGGTTTTTGTTTTCTGTTTTTGGGTTCTCCTTGTTCTTTGATACTGAATGTTTCGGTG
>WYDK02000086.1:1209869-1220259 GCA_009867345.2 Toxicodendron radicans
AGTCATTATTTTGATAATCAATGTCAATTAAATAAATCTTTATTAGGATTTAAATTAATGGATGTAAATCATAGTGGAGAACAAATTTATTTAAAAATTGTTGAAGTTTTACAAGAATATGATTTATTTGAGAAAGTTCTAAGTCTTACTTTAGATAATGCAAATTCTAATAAGAAGGCTATAGAGTTTTTTTGAAGATACTTATTCTTATTATGATAATTTAAAGTTTTTTCACCAACGTTATTAATTTAATTGTAAAAAATGGTATGAAAATAATTAAAAGTGAAATTGATAAAATTAGGGATTGTTTAGCTTGGATTACTAGTAGTAATAGAAGAAATTCTTAATTTAATGATGCTTGTAGAACTGTTAATTTGCTTCCGAAAACTTTTGGGTTAGACACACCAATTTGGTGGAATAGTACATATTTAATGCTTAATTCATGTTTACCTTATGCAAAATTAATTAATTATTTTGTAGTAAATAAGAAGAGTCCTCATGTTTTGGTAGATATTGATTGGGAGATAGCTAAAATATTTCATACATTTCTTAAAACTTTTTATGAAACCACTTTACCACTGGTTTAGTACTAGATCCACTTGTAAAAATTTCAAGTTTATTTGCTCGGAACTGAAATAAAGAAATTTTAAAAGAACCAATAACAACAATGGAAGTGAAATTTAAAAAAAATATTGGAAAACTGTTCATTTTCTTTATTGTTTAGTTGTCATATTTGATCATAGACTTAAATTAGGGGGTTTAGAATACGTATTAAAGAGGTTAAATAATAATTTACAAGAACAACGATATCAAAATCAACTAGGAGATATAAGGAAATAACTAGTCGAAGTATATGCACTGTATGAATGCATGTATAAGATTGCGAATTAGAACAGAGCCAACTACGACACAAACACAATGATCGTGCAAGAACAAGGAGACGATGACGAAGATTTGTCCATACGAAGTGGGATAAACAAAGAGTGGAAGAAGAACAAATCCCAAAGCACAACTAGGAATGGGCATTTGCCCTGGCCCGATGGGGACCTGTCTTGACATGCCCCGAATGGGCTGGGGAATCCTCGAAAAAGTTGGGGACGGGGTCGGGGTCGGGGATGGTCCATAGAAAAATCCCCCACCCCGAGGACGGGCCGGGGATGGGGGTTGACCAATCCCCAGCCTACCCCGTGAAGGCCCACCCCTCCCCGCCCATATATAATAATTTTTTTTTCCTTTCATAGATTTTGTATCAAATTAACATCCCATGATTTAATATTTTAAGTCATGTATCAAAATTTGTAATTGATTAATCAATTCAAGTTAATTAGAATTATAATCAATTAATCAATTCTTATTAATTGATCAATTAATTAATTAGAATTGATTAATTGATTGAAATTGATTAGAATTCTAATTAATTGATCAGTTAATCAATTTTAATCAATTATAATAAATTCTACTTATTTTTAATCAATTCTAATCATAACAATTATGATAAATTAATTAGAATTGATTCTAATTAATTGATTAAAATAGTTATAATTAAAGTTGTTATAATTAGAATTGATTAGAATTCACAATAATTAAAATTGATTTTAAATAGAATTAATTAGACTTTATTAGAATTGATTAATGAATGTAATTGATTAATTAATTAAAAGTTCACGTGGGGAATTTCACCCCGATTGGTTTGGGGATAAATTCCCCATGGGGAATTTTCCCCATAAAATACCCGCTCAACTGGGCGGGGACGGGCAGGGGATTCCCAGCCATCCCAGAAGCGGGGACGGGCAGAGGATGGGGACTCCTTAAGGGGTCGGGGACGGGGATGGAGAATGGGGCCCCCAGCCCCTACCCGACCCGACTCAACCTGTGCTCATCCCTAAGCACAACTGAATCCTCCTCCTTCTCCATACATATATAGTCTAGTGAGTTTAATCAATATTTGGGAACCCTTGACGTGGTACCAACATATCCAACTGAGGTTGAGACGTTTGATGTCTAGAGTTATTGGAAAACCAGAAAATGCATTTTCCCGGTACTATCTAGACTTGTCCTCGATGTGTTCTTTGTTCTTGTCTCTACTGTCTCATCCGAACAAACTTTTAGTGCAAATGGAAGAATTTTATCGAAAATGAGGACTAAACTTTCACAAAAAGTGATTGAAGTCCTCACATGTCTTCATGATTGAGAACGGTAGCGCCATCGTGATCAATACGAGGTTCTCAACAAAAGTTTAATAGAATCATTTCAATATTGTAATGTAGATGATACAGATGAGGGAGGTCCTAGCTAGTCAACCCTTAAAGTAGTTGTTTTGTAAATTGTATTTATGTAATTTTTAAAATAACTGTCAATTATTACACTTTTTTTTTTCTTATCAAGTTTTTGTCATAATTGAGTTTTTCTTGGTGAGATTTTTAACGAAACAATAATTGTTGTAATTTTTAAATTTTTTTTTTTTGTTTTTAAATAAATGAATAAATATGTTTTTTTTTATATTGCAATTTAAATTGTATTAAATTGAATTAATATTTGAAATGTTAATTGTTAAGTGTCAAATAAAGAAAATTAATCTAATTGAATTGATATTTGAAAAGTTAAACTAAAAAAAGATAATTAAAAAATAAAAAAGACGGGTTGGCGATGCCCGGCCTGGACCTTAACATGCTATTATAGGGTTGTAGGGCTGGACTCGGTCACCCCATTTTTTTATTTTTTAATTATTTTTCCACCACTAATTGATTCTATATTAATATCTGCTAAATGATTCGGCAACTCCAAAAACAAAAAAGGTAAATTCAGCCAATGAAAATCAAAAGTATTGGCGGAATAGCTCTATGTATGCATGTTTTGATACTTTTCTGCATTTTTTTCCCCACATTTTAAAAAATATATTTGCAAGAATTTTAAATTTTAGTTTATCCTTTTATGTAATTTAAATTGAGGATATTTAAATGAGGTTTCTAAGAAAATTAATGAGGATTAATATTATTACTCTTTTATTAATCCATTCAAAAATTAGTTTCCCATTTTGTCCCAATGACATGTAAAATATTTTCAGTCATAGTATTTTACTGTAACAATATTATTCGTACCAAAAAACTTTTCGTATTCATTTTTATATTCATGTCTTGTCATTTTATTTTTATTGTACGAATATTATTTACTTTAACTGTAACCAGTAAGTTTGCGGCAATGATACATGAGTCAAACTAAAGGAAGAGTGAGCTCTTTTAATTTTTTAAAGCTCTGAATATAAAATATCAGATCTTGCAGAATTTGAGTTGAATGGGTGTAGGAGTAGGACCTGAAACATTGAAATGCAAAGTCATAATCTTGTCGAACAGACTTTGCAATTAATGTCTACCACCAGCTGGCACTCTTAAATAATTCGTATCTTTCGTTTTAGAGTACAATGTATCTGAAATGAAGTCAAAGTATGTACTTTTTAATGCTTGATTTTGCGATTTATTTGAAAAAACAAAATGAGACTTGGATAATTAAGAATTCAATTAATTTTATCCTAAAGTTAATCTCAAGGTGATAATATATGTACCCAATGATTGGAACTAAGTGATGTTAGGAAGCCTTAAACTTTTTGAATAGTGAGATTGAATGTCCTCTCCTCTGCATACCAAATTTAGGGATAATCAATGACCCATAAATTAAAAACATCATTAAAAAACTGTACAAAATGAAAGTGTAATCTAAATACCAACTGTGAATTGATTTTGATTTTAATTTAACAGTTATTTATAGAGTAATATTAGGTTTACATTATTTTTATATATCATTTTTTTTATATTATTATATATAAAAAAATAATTAAATAAAAATTTATTTTTAATTTAAAATTAATCAATTATTTTTTAACAAATATTAATATAAAAGATGTATAAAAATGATAAAAACCAAATATTATTATTATTTATATGTAAGATGGCACGTTACATCTTGGTCGGGGGCCCGAGATTAGGCGGATCATGTCCAGGCACTTGTTTAGTTGAACCAATAACAATTACTTTCGCTCACAGTTAAATAACTTGACAGCTAGAGACAATGACAGTTTGGTAAATTCAAGAGCCACAATGATGGCAGTTTAGGTATATACCAATTAAAAATTATTCATACGCTCAATATAAACCGGTAATACCCGGTCATTCTCTCTTTCACCAATCACCGACACCCTTCTCCCGGTTCATGTCCGTACTTCCAAGTTCCAACCAACAACTTAGTCACCCACGCTTTTTAAATGCCTCTCTTCCCGCACTCACCACCTCCACAACGAGAGAAGAAGCAACTCACTGCACATAATTTAATGCACCGAGGGAGACAAGAACAAGAAATGGTAATCCCGAAGAGCAGGCTTTTGTAGCTGGTAAGTTTACATTTCCATTATTCTCCTTCTTTTTAATTACTGTCATAAACTTTTCACAGCCTTTTGTATATGTTGCTTGTCGTTTTGCCGAAAACCTGCGGAAAATGACATCACGAAACGCTCTGTTTTGTTTTTGCTTAGATCTTGTCCTTTACTTTTGAATTTTCGCTTTCTATAGTTTTGATTGAGCAGTGACTTTTAGTGTTCTTTTATGAGATTTTGCTCTGTTTTAGTTTCGGTTTCAGGTTTGTTTGCTTGTCTTGGATTTGTTTATACCACCCTAGTTTAGCATTCTCTGTATTGTCTAATTTTTTGGTTTGATGTTCAATTTAGTTTATTAGTGGTTTAAAGTATTATTTTTGGGTGTAATTATGGTTAATTATGAGCAGATCAGATTTTCTTTTTTGAAGCGATATTCAGGAGCAAATACAGAGTAAATGTACTAAGGATTCTTCTGCAGATCTTGTGATGTGAATCCTTGCCACCAAGGAACTTAGTGGGTTGAGATTCATATCATCTTGTCAGTGAGTTGGATCTGGGTTATTTTCATAGCATCATCTGTGAAGTTGTGATTGTTTTGTCAGTTTGGATAGTGATTGAATGCCTTCTAAAGAAAATGTTTTGTCTACTTTTCTTTGATTTTCAACATTACCTTTGTATGTTTTAGGATTTATTAGCTCATATAATGAATCAGACTTGTAGTACTGAAAGAATATTGCATCAGTGTTTGCTAAGGAGCAAGGAATTTGGCTATAATCTCTGAAGGACTCAAGATTGACCAATGTTCGTTGACCCTTTAAATTTAGTCATGAAACCCCTTATCTTTGTACCAATTTGCTTTCATTTTTTCAGAGGATTTCTGTGATTTGTTATAGGTGTGTGAGACTGTTTTAAATATTTTTTTAGTGATTTTAACGTGAATTTTGTCTAAAGTGTTTTAAGGATTGGGGAAGAGTACAAGTGAGTTTTTCTTGTCTGCTGTATTTTCTGTGTTTTAAGAATCATTTTAGGCCTTCTTTTTAGTGAATAACGATCATCTGAGTTCCAGTTTTCAAGCTACTGTCTGGCTGAATGTTGGGACCGCCAACATTATTCCATACCATTTTGACATGGTTGTTGAGCGTTGCTAGAATTGCTAATGAAGCTCTTTGTATATAAGCATGCTTTGAGAAATGCCACTGCAAATTTACTTTATAACTGGTGGGCCATTAAGTCTAACATGTGATTCCTCTGCTATCTTATTGCAGAGTCGCTCAAGGTATTTGGATAATTGAAGAATCTGATGCGCAATTCCCATGAGGAGAAGTCACATCATCACAAGTAGGTGCAAACACGTGCATCTAGCTCTGGCAAACGACTAAACAGCTTCTGTAAGGTTACTGGCTTTTACTTTTCTTCCTCATTAGAATTTAGAACTTCTATATTTGGTTGTAGTTAGAAAGGTGAAACTACTCAAGTATGAAAGAGATTGACAGGAGGAAACCCAATAATAAACAATCAAAGCCATCTGGAAGAACAGAAAGGACAGACCGTAAACAACATCAAGAGAATGGCAGGAAAAAATTGTATGCAAAAGAAACTGATTCTAAAGCTTTGATGGCTAGAGGAGACTCTGTTAATTTAGTAAGTGATTCAAACACAGGTACAGACCCCTCTGAAGTTTATGAAAATACGGTTATACATTATGTGGATGATGTCAACAGGTTTGAAGAGGTGTCTAAAGATTTCAAATCTAGTGCAGTGATTGGAAAAATGGATAAGGATGAAATTTTGGATGATCACTCTAGTGATTTTGAGAAACAACCTAAGCAGGGGAAGGAAGAGGAATCAGATTCTGAGACAACAAAAGATTCAGTATCTTCTCAGGAGGATTCATTGATAGTTGACGATGAGAAAGTGGAAAAAGCTTCTAGAGTTCCTGAGAGTTTTGTCAATAAAAGTTTGTCTGAAAGCAGTTCTGTAGGATCAAGAGTGAGATCTGATCAAGATACATATAAATCAAAAACCAAGGCATCGCATAGTACTTTAAAGAAATCCACAAAATCCAATAGAGGTGCTTCTAAAGTTACTGCCAAAAATTCTTCTGATAAAAATTCAAATAAAATCAGAGCCCCTCCTAAACCTTCATCAGAATCTTCTGAAGGAGTTGATGATAAACCTACTGAAGAGATAAAAGAAACTGATGTTTTAGATGAGACCTCAAATGGTGCTCAAAGTATTGGAAGTGACAATGAAACTGTTGATACTGAAGAAAATGGTGAACATGTAGATGAGGCAAATTTAAATCAAAAGGTTGAAGCGATGGAAATGAGAATTGAGAAACTGGAAGAGGAGCTGAGAGACGTTGCTGCTCTTGAAATTTCACTCTATTCTGTTGTACCAGAGCACGGGAGCTCAGCACATAAGGTGCACACACCTGCTAGACGCCTTTCTAGACTCTACATCCATGCTTGCAAGCATTGGACACAAAACAAGCGAGCTACAATTGCTAAAAATACTGTGTCTGGGCTTGTTTTGGTTGCCAAGTCTTGTGGTAATGATGTGTCAAGGTATATGAATTCTTGTTTAGCGTTTGAGTTTTAATATGTTGTCAATTTTGGTGCACAAACAATAATCATCTTCTTTTTGTATGTCAAGGTTAAGCTTTTGGTTGTCAAACACCATTGTGCTGAGGGAGATCATTTCTCAGGCATTTGGCATTTCACATCACTCAGTCCCAGTTACAAGGTTAGCTGAGTCAAATGGGGCTAACAAAAAAAATGAAGTGAAGTCTATGACTCTGAAATGGAAGGGTGCTTCTGGTATTAAACAAGTAAATGGTCTGCTGCAGTTTGATGAAGACTGGCAAGAGACGGGAACTTTCACGACTGCATTAGAAAAAGTTGAATCTTGGATATTCTCTCGGATAGTCGAGTCAGTTTGGTGGCAGGTAAAGGTTTCGCAGGCTGTTGTTGAAGTTGCTAAATAATCTGTTCTTTTCAATTCACAGTGATCATTTGATGAAAACAGTCAGAGAACTTTTATATTTTGCCTGTTAAATTGAGTTGAGTCCGTTAATGCTGATTTAATATGTCAATTGGATATCCTCTCAGATATTTTGGTCAGTCTAGTGGCAAATAAAGGAAACCATCATTCAATTAAAGCAGTCAAACAACTGTTTGGATGTTTTTCTCATTTAACTGGATTGAGGCCATGGCTTAATACTGATTAATTATGACAATGATTAAGTTCAGTGCTCTGGCTCCGTTAAATCAATTTTAATGTAGATATTTATTAATGATTTCTGAGTGCGAATATTGTTAGGATTGGCTTTGATGTTCCTTTTCAATGCTTTTAGGTTTTGACTCCATATATGCAATCTCCAGCTTTGACAACCAATAATAATACCGGAAAGTTGTTGGGACCAGCCTTGGGTGACCAGCAGCAGGGTAGCTTTTCTATCAACCTTTGGAGAAATGCTTTCCAGGAAGCTCATCAGCGACTTTGTCCTGTTAGAGCGGGAGGGCATGAATGTGGTTGCTTACCTGTTTTGGCAAGAATTGTATGTAGTTTATAATATCTCTAACGTTTCCTTTATTTCTCAATATCTATTTTCCTGCCTAGCAGACTTTCTAATATGATTCTTTAATTAGGTTATGGAACAATGTGTTGCGAGACTAGATGTTGCTATGTTCAATGCTATTCTGCGAGAGTCAGCCCATGAGATCCCAACAGATCCTGTGTCTGATCCTATATTAGATTCCAAGGTTCTGCCTATTCCAGCTGGCGATTTGAGCTTTGGATCGGGTGCACAGCTAAAAAATTATGTATGTATCATGTTTGCTTCACTTCTGCATAGTTGAATTGTGTATCTAAGCATTTTCTCAAAAAATATCGACCATGTTGTCCATTGGGAACTAGCTCTCTTCTATTCCATTGACTAGTCTGCTCCCTGAACGGAGGAGAGCAGTGTCTCTGCTTTTTTAATCTCTACAGATGGCTTTTCCTTGGAATAACATAATATTTTTGAGATACTTGCAGCAAATTGCAATATAGACTGATGACATTTTTAGCGGTGGAAAAATCTAATGAAATTTTGTTTGCATTACACTTCGGAGGGTAATGAGCTTAAAAATGAATAGGGGCAATCTTATGGAAGTTGCATCTTGCTAGAAATATTTGTATCCTAGTTACCTTAACTCTTCTGTGTGAACTTTCCTTGTACCTTCCAAAGTTATGGTGAGAAGATCTTGGAAATAATGGATGAAGGTTGTTTCCACCATTTCTGACGTGAAGTTTGAATCCAATGTTAGCTGTTAAGATCACTAAAACTCTGCTTCCATAAGGTTTAGTTAACATTATAGCTGTTGATTAGTGATAGTATCTTCCCAGTTAATTATCGTAAGAGGAAGTTGTGGTTTTTTCTTGGGACTTCCAAAACCAGAAGCATTCATACATACTTTAAGTTTTGCATGGAAAGATTATTTTTGTTGTGATTAAATAATTTACTTTCCATGCAGGTTGGCAATTGGTGTAGATGGCTTACTGATATGTTCGGCATGGACAGTGATGATTCTCTGAAAGATCAGCATGGCAGTGAGGATGATGATAGGCGTGATGGAGTTAGTGAGCCTAAATCCTTTGTACTTCTTAATGATCTTAGTGATCTTTTAATGCTTCCTAAAGACATGCTAATGGATCGATCAATCAGACAGGAGGTTAGTTTTGCAATGACAATGAAATAATATTGGGATTTGCAGTTTTCATGTTTTCTTTTAAGTTGAGTCAACAACTTGACAACTTGATTGAAATTTTTGTTATCATGTGTTTAGGTTTGCCCATCAATTGGCCTTGCATTGATAAAACGGGTTCTTTGCAACTTTACTCCGGATGAGTTCTGTCCAGATCCTGTCCCGGGAGCTGTATTGGAGGCCCTGAATGCCGAGGTATGAGCCTTAGATCATGTTTCTCTTTTTTCTCTATGCGCATTGAATTATCATAATTTTGTTGGATCCCCTGTATTTTGTTTTGCTAAATTACTTTTTTTTTTAAATGTGCAAAGAAGATGTGTCATTTGCACTGAGTTTCCTTCATTCATAACTAAGAACTTTGAATAATACCATGTATTCCAAGTTATATCCCAAGTTTTGCATCTCAAATGACGTCATTGTTTTTAAGATGTTTGTGGTTCATTTTGCATCTCTCTAAAATATTGCCTGTCACTTGGGAGTCAAAACTGGGATATATAACACTAATCAAAAACTTTTTGGGCTTTGTAAATTTCTACATATGACAACAAAAAATGGAATAAAAGAAGAAATAAATTGATGGTAATAAATTTGTGTTAGATGTAGGGATGAGCACGGGTAGCGGGTAAAATCGGAACTGGAGGGTAGAACCGGAACCGGAACTTACCTGGAACTGGCCTTCATAGGGTAGGTTCCGGTTCCAGTTCCAATTTTCAGGAACCGACATTATGTGGTTCCAATTCCTCCACCTTAGGAACCGGAACCGGGAATTGGAATCGGAATCAAGGTCTGGGTACTCGGGGTGGAACCGACGGGTATCCGGGGTGTATTTATAATTTTTATAAACTGTTGGGGGTGTATTTGTAAATTTTAGAGGTATATTTGTTATTTTTTAGACTATCCGAGGTATATTAATTTTACAGGGTACCCAGAACTAGAACTGGAACCGTTAACATTCCGGTTCTGGGTACCTAACCAGGAACCGGAACCGATTGGTTCCAGTTCCAAATCCAAAGAATTGACCGGTTTCGGTTCTTTGGAATTTTGTTCAGTATCCGGACCCGCTCATCCCTAATTAGATAATAGAAATTCCAAGCAGATGGAAGTATCAACTTTGGCCTTTTATATGCTGCCTATGTTTCGTGATGAGGCCTTCTGGTTTTTTCATTTGTTTAGAGCATTGTTGAGCGAAGATTATCGGGGGATTCAGCTAGAAGCTTCCCTTATTCAGCTGCCCCAGTTGTGTACACCCCACCTGCATTATCTGATGTGGCAGAACAAG
>WYDK02000086.1:1225442-1265241 GCA_009867345.2 Toxicodendron radicans
CCTATATACATCAGGATTATAACACCAAATAGTACCCATATTAGTAATTTGAGTTTGATTAGGTTGTCTAAATCCTTGATTTATATGTTTATTTGCATGCATTTTTAAAGTAGTAGTATCATTACAAGCATCAACTCTATAAACATTAGTACAATACTTACATCTTGTTTTCTGCACTTGAACGCCATCTTCTATCTCGTTAAACTTTTCGAAATGTGTCAATTCATCTGATTGGAACGTTGGATTCGAATTGACAGTTGCAGCATTTGATACACTATCTTCTACTGCTGCAGATGAACTTGGACGATGACGACGACGATTACTACGACCACGACCTTGACCTTGACCTCTAGCACCACCGGGAGTTATATCATGAGGTTGAGATTGAGGTATACCAAATTCTGAGAATGTAATATCATCATGACTTTTTGAATTTACTATATTTATGATTGGGCTAGTGATTTCAGGGGAAGAAGGAAAAATTTCTTCATTATCGAAATTAATGGTTGAACGCAAATATCTATCAATTATAAAAAAAATATATATATAAAATAATTAAAAATTGAAATGAAAAAATAAATTGGATATAAATTATAAAAGAATTAAAAATTGGAATGAAAGAAAATAATAAAAATTAAAGAGAGCAAAGTCAGAGCTAATAATAATAAACAATTAAAAACTTGAGAGAATTTGGGAGCAAAAGTAATTGAAGAATGAAGTAATTGAAGAATGAATAAGATGAGAGAAATTGGATACGAGTATAAATGAGATATTTATGCCCAATTTATAGGAAAAAAGGGAAAATTATTTGACCAAAAATATCTTTTCCAACGGTTATAAAACGGCCATATTGTGAGAGTATTTTTTACATAAATTTAAAACAAAAAAGTCAACCCGGTCGGGTTGACAGTTGTAACCCGAGCGGGTTGGGCGGGTTACAACGGTCAACCCGATCTTCCATTTTATTTTTCCTCAAGTGATGTTATACTAATATTTCTTCCTTGTTTCTTGCAGCTTTATTACAAGCAGTGTCATGGTTAGCTATTGCAATTCTTTCACAATCAAGCATCTCAATCTTCAACATGTCCCTATACCTCCTCCTGAGTAACCTTGGCGCTTCAATTGCTGAGGTTGCAAACCCATACCATATTGCCATTGTTGCAGAGAAAGGAAAACAGCCCACTACCTCAACTAAGAACTCTCAATCGTCTTCTTCAGGCGAACTTCAGTCATTTGTTTGGATGGCATCCTCTGAGGGCGGAGTCCTTGGGAACCTTCTAGGTGGTATTGCCATCAACAGATTTGCCCCCCAGTCAATTTTCCTCTTTTTTGGCCTACTTGTTGCTCTCCAATTTATTTTTTCTTGATTATTACTGTTCGTGAAAGCTCTCTTTACCTCCCCAAAAGTTCATCAAATATTGGGATTAGAAAACAGCTAGCCGAGCTCTCAGCAGCTTTACGAAAACCTGAGATTGCTTACTCTGTAACCTGGTTGGCAGCATCCTATGCAATAATCCCAGCACTGACAGGAACAATGTTCTTTTACCAAACTCGGCATTTGAAGATTGATTCATCAGTGTTGGGGATCTCTAAGGTATTCGGCCAGGCTGCACTCCTTTTATGGGGTGTCGTCTATAATCGTCACTTAAAGTCAGTCTCTCCTAGGAAACTTATTTCAGCCATTCAAGAAATGATTGCAGTGTTAATGATTTCGAACATGTTTGTGAAAGGGGTTTATCGAGAGACGGGGGTGCCAGACTCGGTATACGTTGTGGCTTTCTCAGGCCTGTTAGAGGTTATGTTCTTTTTTAAGATTCGGCCATTCAATGTTTTAATGGCACAGCTCTGTCCTCCAGGATGTGAAGGATCCGTGATGGCTTTTGTCATGTCGGCTATAGCCCTTTCATTAATAGTGAGCGGATACCTTGGTGTTGCTCTTGCATCATACACTGGAGTTACAGGAGATGATTTTTCTGGATTGCCTCTAGAGCCCTTCTAATACAGGCAGTGAGCACACTCTTGCCACTATTCTTGTCATCTTTTATACCTGATGATGTGAAAACTAAACCCAGGAGGAAGGAGTAGACTTTACAGGAACTCTTCAAAGGCCTGGACTGTAGATTAGTTAGGTTGTATTTTTTAATTCTTTTTTTCCTTCTTTTTTATCATTGTTCTCAAATAGAGATTAACAATAAAAATGTACAGTGATAGTCTGCAGGCATTGTAATTTAAGTTTCCTCGAAAAGATGCATTGTTAGATTGTGTCATCATCTTTAGAACATTTGTTTGTATGGAAGATTTTCAATTCACACAATTTATAGTGGCAAATGTTGGGCTTTCTCTGAGTTTTTTGCTACATTATGTTTGGAGGACAAATTAAGCCTTTTAAATTAGTAATTGACTTCAAATATTACAATCCATTGCAGGCTCTCATCAGCCCCTCTATCCAATGCTTTATTTTTAGGAACGAATGCTTTATTTTCAGGATCAATAAACAAAATTTGTAGTGACTAGATAACCCTTTTTTGGTAATAAAGGGCTAGAAATTATATTAACACTAGTTTATGTATGAGGTGTTCTGCATCACACATGAAAACACAAAACAAAAATACACAACCACCATGTATATCTTCAATTTAAATCACTCATATCTTCACACAAGGATTTAATGGCTTGTTTTTGAAGTTTCAACAAAACCAACAGAAGCACATAATCAAGAATCCACAGTGTCCAATCTACTTCAATCAGAAAACCATGCTTCAGTAGTTCAGTTCCTGATTTATTTCCCAATTTTTAAGCTAAATGACTTCAGATATGAGATTCTCACATCAGTTTTAGATTAGTTACTGCATAAGTTGAAAAACAAAGATTGAGACCAATTGACTTGCTCTCATACACATTCTCATCAAATGCAATTTGTTCCAGACAAAATCTTAACTAAAATTAGCAACCCTTCTAGTTCATCACCACATTCAAATAGAGACTAAGGAGTACAGCTAGATGCTGAACATAACTTCCACACACAAAAACATACTGATTTCTAAACGCGATCTTGCCACAAGCACTCTGCTTGAACCTCTCCACCTTTCAAGAGGCCCTCGATTTCTTTGGGAGGGTTTAAGCCAAGACGAGTAGCGCGCTTCCAACGAGCCAGTCTAGTCATACCAAGGCATGGACCATATGCCATGTTCATGTCAAACTGCCTCAGCACTTCTTCATTCTTATTATAATCATCTGCCACCAATAAATCAAATCCCATGTCAACCACTGCTTATCCGAAAACTAAACTAATAAACAAATATCTCTGCATTTCCAAACAAAATGGCCTTTTAACAATCACAAATAATCTCACACTGATTTTCATCATTTAGTAAATTAGTACAAAGAGATTTATGTTCAAAAAAAGAAAGAAAGGAGGGAACCGTGAGAAATCAGGGCCGTGGGTTGGATAACATCGGAGCCGACGGTGGCCGCATGCTTAGGGGACTTTCTTTTCGAAGTCTTCTTGGAGGTGGTGGTGTTCTTCTTTTGCTTGTAGAAACCCTCGATATTTTTGGATGATGATCTCGTTGCCATAACCAGAGATTCAAATTTCAAAATTTTACAGGATTGTGTTGTTTATGTAATTAGTATTTTCTACCTTCTTTTATTGGGCTTCCTCAGGGCCCCCGAGGTAATTGGGTTGGGGCCGGGTTTCAACCCATTTGGAAACTTAATTAATAAAATAAAAAATTAAATAAAACAAATTTTAGAAAATATTTTATAAACAGATCTGTTAAGAAAATCAATCAGATAAAAATACAAATAAGGCAAATTATATTTTTATTAATAAATTAAATAATGAAAGAGTAGTGTTTTTATCTTACTAAATCCCATTTCTAAATTTACTCGTCTAAACGAATCCCACATATTTTCAAAATTACCCTTATATTTATTTTTCTGAATTATATATTCTTCAATAGTATCCTATCAATATCAACCTTTTACTTGGATATGAATTTTATGTCATTAATGAATTTTCTTTTTTTCCAAATTACAAGTTCCCTTTTCTTTTAAAGGCAATTCTTGTTTCTAATTGGAAAATATTATAGGATTTAAATTTCTTCATTTTAAGGGATATGTATTAAAATTATCAATACATAAAACTTAAATAGAACTTGAAATTTTAGGAATTCGATAACATATCAAGCAAATTAATTACTTTGTTTTTGAAGATACAAACAGTGGCAGACCCAAAATTTTTGTCGAGGGGGGTCTTTGTGGCTCCTTCATTATTTGTCAATCAACTAGTGAAAAAAAAATAGTTAGCTTAAATCAAGAGTTTTTGCGAAAGTGTTGCAAGCTTGGATATAGAGTCAAAAATATTATTCCATTTGCCAAAAAGTCAACCTTCACAAATATAAAGAATAAGTTTTTTGTCAACTACTTTACAAAACATTAAAGGTTAATAGAGGGTTTGGTTATTTTGTATGTGTCAATATATTATTTTGTATTGGATTTTATGAGAATGTTTCAATAAATTCAGAAATTATAAGATATTTGCAAAAGGTTAGTTTAATTATTTATTTAATTAAGAACATAAATTAATCATATCTTCAATTAATTTAATTTATTTTTTATTTTTTTATTTACATGTACATTCAAGAGAGGGTTATGACTAAAAAACAGTTGATAAACTCTAAATATCACATTATTACCAGAAGAAGCATTAAATTGTAATATTAATTTTATTCTTGTTAATTTATTTTTCTTCTTCTTAATGATAAAAAAAATTTATACATAATCAAAAAGACACTATTATTGAGATCTAAATTTTCTAATTTCTTTTATTTTTTCTCATAAACCAAACAAATGACATCAAAATCACCTAAAAAAATGTTTCAATTTAAAAATCGACTATATCATTTAATCAGCTTCCCTAAAAAAACACACATTCAACTTCATTGAAGCTTCTAATCAAAATAATTTCACCTACAAAATCATAATTTTAGAAAAAAAAAAATAACTAACTCATTTTTCACCAAACCGACATAGAAACCCAACAAGAAATTAACAATTGAAGTCAACAACTTTACAACACAAAACTAAAAACATAAGACAAAATTTTTACTTGTACTGTAACACCTTTTCCGCTCCAATTATCCAATTTTTCCTCTCCAATTTCTCCTCCCTCTCTTCTCTCTCTTTCTTTCTTTTCCCTTTCTCTCTCTCTCTCTTTTTCTTCTTTTCTTTCTCCTCTCTCTCTTTTTTTTTTTTCTTCTCTTCTCTTTCTTTCAAATTTTTTTTTTTTAATTTGAGGGTAGGCCCACCCCCTGGGTCCGCCCCTGGATGCAGAGATCACTAGAAAATTGAAGAGAATCGACAAAACCAAAGATTTTAATAGTTACTTCATAAAACTCCTTCTCTTGTTTAAGGGGAAAAAAATTTAAGATTAGGGTTCGCAATTAAAAGACAAAATTTGGGTTAGGGTTTATGAGTAGAAGGCAAAAGAAAATTTTTAGATTAATAATACAATAAGGGTTAAATGTGGAAAGTTAATAGAAAAGAGTTTATACCCACTGTAGTAATTTTTATATAGGATAATTTTGTAATTAAATAAATAAACATGGGTTTATTACTTTATTAAGATAAGAGGCTTTTATCCGTGATTCTTCCACTTTGCCACCACTTGTGAGATTTTGCAGGAATTGCAGTGTCAAACACACTCCAAATGGGATTAACATATCTTCGGAATTAAATGGCACTCCCGCTCTCTTACACAACTCAGTTATAAGATGAGGGAAGTAAAAACTTGTTTTTAAACGCTTTGAGGAAATATGTATCTCGTAAAAGATTATATTTCCCTCATTCATCATTATCATCTTTTGGTGAATGGCGAACATCAACACAACCCGAGCTTTACTAACTGTACTCATATGTTTTGTAGGCATCAACCTGGAGCACACAAAGTACTACCAAATCCGTGCAAATAAGTGCAAGTACTTACTTTCAAACTGTATATGCTCACCAACAACAATAAACCATGTTGCAATCTTATCACTTCATCATAATTCACCTCCTGCTTGTAAGCCCCATATGCATCCTCAGTATCTACGATATTCAACAGCCCGTAAAACTCATTGATAGTGGCTGCATCAAATACAATTTCCTTTCCTCTCACCATTGTTCTTCCCTCTATGCTTTCTGGAACATTGGCATAAAATTCCTTTACTACAAAGGCTACACCAGGTGCTTGAGGTTCTTTGCAAAGTGTCTGCCAACCCAAAGTAGGGATTTTGTCATAAATTCCATGAACATTTTCAGTAAACGACACCCTTCTCTCTTCAATAATCCTCATGTCTTCTTTGCAAAGTTCTCATACCTCTCTTTGGTAGCCTGACTCACAAACCTTACGTCATTAGAGGGCTACCCAGTTGCTTTTAACTCTCCCATCTCCTCTGCTGTTTCTTTTAGGAGCCATTTTTCTTTTAAAAACTGATGTTGCTTGTTATCAGTTTTTCTAAATATTTATGAAGAAAATTCCTAAATTATGATAACCAATTTAAAAAAAAATTAAAACTAGAAGAAAAATAAATTCTAAATAAAGCACTTGATTTTTAATGTAGATGACTAAACCTAGGACATAAACTTCCCACCAACTCTATTCATATATATTTATAATTTATGCTAACCTTATTAAGCTCTTTCTGCAAGTCAAACTCCCTTAAATTCCAATAAATTTTTATTGAACAATTACTGGATTAACTTCTAATTACTAACCTAAAGTATCTCTGAATTAGATTTAAGTAATAAAAGATCATTACTCCAATGACATAAGGTTTGTGAGTCAGGCTACCAAAGAGAGGCATGAGAACTTTGCAAAGAAGATAGGAGGGTTTATTGAAGAGAGAGGGCTGTCGTTTACTGAGAATGTTTGTGGAATTTATGACAAAATCCTTGCTTTGGGTTGGCAGGCACTTTGCAAAGAACCTCAGGCACCTGTTTTAGCCTCTGTAGTAAAGGAATTTCATGTCAACATTCCAGAAAGCATAGATGGAAGAACAATGATGAGAGGAAAGGAAATTGCATTTGATGCAAACATTATCAAGGAGTTTTACGGGCTGCCGAATATCGTAGATATTGAGGATGCATATGTGGCTTACAAGCAAGAGGTGAATTATGATGAAGTGATAAGAGTCTTGTCCATAAAATGAGGACCTCCGTCCTCTTTTTTTTTTTCACATCCATTTTTTTTATTTCATTTTCAATTTTATAAAAATGAAGAAAAATTAAATGGAGGGCTGTCTTAATTTGTGGATGGCCGTCCTTTTACATTATACAATATAAAGTTATTATAAATTATAAATCCTAAAAAAATAAATAAATTTAATAGACGGCCGTCCTTTTACAATTTAAAATAATATATATATATATATATTTACAACATAAAACGAAAAACTTAAGGGATGGCTGTTTAAAAAAAATTTAGTCCTAAACTTGTTGACGTGGATGAGCATCCGTGGAACATCAGTTACTTCGGTACATTTCTTTGGTGTGCAATTTCTGTATTTCTAGCATTATTGTTATGAGATAATAGTGAGGTGTCAAAAGTAGTAATAAAAAATATGAAATTAAAGTTAATTTTAATAATTTAATATAAAGAGAAATTCATGGTTATAAAATTTATTAAAAAGTGGGGCTTATTTAATTTTAAGCTATCAGAGGGGTGCAAATAGATCCACTCTTTTAAGATATTCAAATTGGGCTCAACACTTCAAGCCCAACAATAAATCAAGTTTAAGTTGACAAAAACAAAATTTTGAGATTGAACTCATTTTTGAGCCTGATTAAAGGATGAAATTTAAAGCATGATTTAATAAATATTTGAAAAATTCCAAAACCAGTAGGATAGTTATGAAACCCAATCCCAGCTTGTTTGAAAAAATCATTAATTAATTTTAGGAAGATTTTAATAGATTTTGGTAAGTATCTTCTTCTTCATAAATTGGGTTTCTTATAATCCTTTCTTTTATGTTTATAAAACACGAAAAATACTAGGTTGACAAACACATTTCACAAACATCTTTCACAACACTTGACGTGTCAACTCGTAATTGATTAGCTCGTAAAATGGGTATCGTTTGCTTATTATAGATTCCCGTAAACTAACCAATTACGAACTGCTATATTAGAAGTTATAAGAGATATTTGTGAGAGGTGTTTGTCAACCTAGTATTACTCATAAAACACATACCACCATCCCCGCTTTTTTTTTTTTATCTTCACTGCCTTGACATAATCGATACATCAAAACCAATGCCACAAGTTTTCTGAACAAATGAAGGCGGGTGGAATTAGGCAGACACATGAATAGATTTATGTGGGCATGGTTTCATTTACAAAATTGCAGCAATGCCTACCACACCCATTCAAACAAAAAGTTTGCAGTTAATACATAGTCGGCTAGTTTGGTAACCTTCATCTTCAAATTTTAATGTACACATACCTAACGCCCCAATATGCACATAATAAATTGTTATTGAGATGGCACCCATACATCAATCCATTGCACGTTATTTCCTTCTCTTTTCTTTACTAAATTCATTATGATTTTGTAAATGTCTAGGAATTTGCCAAAACGTGTGTCTCTGAGCATCTGCAATTTGTTGCTTGCTTACTGAACAAGATGACTTGTGAAGATGCTCTAAAGATGCATTTTTGGATACTTCAATCCATGCACATTTATATCCTTCCTTTGTCTCTTCATTGTGGGTTTAAACTGCAACAAACTGAACAAAAGCCTCAGGTTAAGATTCTATTGTTACCAACTGCATAATATTTGATCACATAGAAGATTTAAACAATGTCAGAATTGGTTCGAGAGGCTTTCTAAAACCCATCAAATATTCAATGGATTTACTTGTTAACTATGGCTTTGTATTGTGATACAAGGGAGTCTTTTCAGTAAACTATAGCAGATTTTGAAAGGATTGTGATAAAGTAGTGTTTAAGGTTATATATAGATTCAAAATGCTGATATGTGGCCAATAGTGGTCAATGTTGTTATTTCCCTATGATTTTGCAATTGGTAACCCACCTCACAAGCACATGCTGATTTTAAATTCTCTTCAGGAAGTGTGTTACAATGAAATACACCAAGGTTTTAGTATTTTTCAAATTATCTCAAATGATGTGCAAATAAAAATAAAAGGGTTTCACAAAAGAACTATTAAAAGGCAGATGATGACTTTGATAAAAAGAAGTGTGTCAATTTGACAATATTTACAACCAAAAGTAACAACCTCTTCAACTTTCACTCATTCCTTTTACTCTCACAACAAACAAAATAAACATATTGAAATTCAGAAAGATATCAACACCATGGACCTGGAAACCTAATTAATCCCAAAGAAATAAAAAAAAATATATAACATAAGAAAAAAAGAAAAGAACTCTGAAAATCAACTTTAAATTTCAATATTCCACTAAGTAAATTTTAACCTTTGTTGAATCATCATCTACCCTCATTGTTCAACTGAAATGATCCATCCCTCATCAGTTTCAAACTCAGACTATTGAACCGTTCTCGTGAATACTGTCTTGATGCTTTCCTCCAATCTGTACCAGCCTTCATCATTGCTGCGAACTCATCATAACTTATCCGCCCATCCTGTAATGTCACCCAAAGGAATTTAGACTGGAAATAAAGGGTGCCAAGAGATTATAATAGCACACAGAAATTATGCGATTAATTGATATGAAACAATATTTATATTTATAACACTTAGAAACTCTTATTAATTTTCTCAGCCATCACTTCACATGTATGCCCTATTTAAAACTGTTGATGAAAATAAAAATCCTACCTTATCCGTGTCAACATCATGCATAATGGCATTAATAACTTCTTCGCTGGTGTCAACTTCATCAGCTAAGGCTTCTCTTAGTTCCTCGATCTCTATATACCCGCTTTGGTTTTGATCAAAGAACGCAAAGGCTTTGCGGAGATGCTCATCATTACCCATCTTTCTTAGGTGAACAGAAATGGCCACATACTCGCCGTAGTCAAGATATCCATCCTTATCTACATCACCCTGTGGAAAAGAACTTTCAATTACTTTGGTCTCTCCAAATTACAGAAAACTTTACAAGATTACCATCTTACAAAACTCACCAAGCTAAAACAAACAGCAATTTTTTGGAGAGGTGAGGGAATAAAAGTGAATTGGCAATATTAATAATGATTGTCAAAACAAGCACAATCTTGATACTTTTTGCTACTAAAGTAGCAGGCCATAAAAATCAATACTTGGCTTGGGGGTTTTTGGCCACCCACAAGTTTGGACTATCTTCCTATGGTACTATAGAGAACAGCTCAAGATTACTTATTTACTATCAACTATTATTTTTTCCCTAACTGCAGTTGAAGACAAGAAAATTGATTACAATCTTGCAGGCTGTTACACATTTGGGTTTTAATGGAACAGAAATCATGTTTGACATTTTCTGATGAGAGCTCCCACTAATTATTATTATAATATTGTTTGGACAGAATGAATATAGTGCAATGAGAACAGTAATTAAAGTCCATTTTCCATTAAACTTGGCGTTTCAAAGTGTAAGTTAAATGGCTAAAGATAGGAACTGAGATATTATTATGGGCATTCTTTTTCTGCACCATCAAGATAAAGGAGACTTTCAATTGAAGATCAAAGCGTTCACAAGATCAAGTCCAAGGTAATACTTACAGCATCCATTAGAATTTGAAGATCTGCATCAGGGATCTGATGGCCAAGCTTGTGCAACCCAACTCTGAGCTCATCAATGTTTATCTTGCCCCTATTTGAAGTATCCATTAGTTGGAATCCATCCTTTATGCCAGCAACTTCCTCCACGGACAAAAACTCAGCAATTACCTGTAATTTAAATTTCATACAGAATCAGTAACTGATGACTTTGACGGTAGGTTTATGAACATCATCCAACCAGAATAAATAGGTCCATATCATAATGAATTTAATTTTAGATAAAAAGCTCTTGAAGAATTACCCTCAGAGCTCTTTTCTTGAGTTTGTTCATTACTGAGAACTGCTTGAGCCTTGCTCTCACAGTTTCACCTAATGAAACATTTGGAGCCTTCTTCGCATTTTGTAACCAAGGATGTTCTGCATTTAAGGAGTAAGCAGTAGAAAGCCTTTAATTCAAGTTATATTTAAATTGAAAATGTTTGCAATTAGCAGTGAAAATGCAGAGCATAAAGCTATAAACATAAAGAACACTATTTAATAAATCTGAATGTTACCTAGCACTTGTTGAGCAGTAAGCCGTTTCTTCGGATCTGGGTCAAGCATCTTCCTAACAAGGTCTTTTGCATTATCAGAAACTTTAGGCCAAGGATCCCTCTTAAAATCTATAACAGACCGAATAATTGCCTGTGCAACTCCCTGCTCAGTTTCTGAGTAAAAAGAGAATATAATTTCAGAAAAGACAGTTAGAGAAAAAAGCACATGAGACACTTCAAAACACAAATACACAATAACTTCAACAAGTGCAACATCTCTTCAGTTGAAACTTCAGATAATTTACGTTTACAAGCATATAAATCAAAGTTCAGGAGAAAACTACCACCAGATGAATACAAATTACAAGAGTTTGTAGATAATACAGTGACCAATTAATAGATAGAGCAAATACAACTGATTGACAAGATTTCAGATGAAAAGCGACAAACGAGAACTTTTTATTAGATAATACTTAATTGTCCAATTGATATCGCTTATTTTTTTATATAAAGCCTGTGTGCATAACTTTATCAATCATCCTGGCAGACGTAACTAAATAAACAACATTCTCAGTTTGTGACAATGGTGTCCTCTGTCTCTCAGCAACCAGAAACAGGTAAAAGGACCTCATGACTCTTAACGAATGCTAAAAGCATTGGACAGCTGAAAGGGAAAAGGAATAAATAAAATATATATATATATAGATGCATATTTTTGCGACATGCAACCCAAGCAAACCACAAAACTATACAAGCAGTAGCAACGGCATCTTGTCATTTTGCTTTATTCACTCTGTTTAGCTGATAATGATCTTTACGGCTATTTGGAGTTGCACTCTTAATTCTTAAATGGTTAGATACTCAAAGCTATACTCTTTAACCATATCGAGAAACCTAACCTGCCCAAAAAGGTGGGACACCACAAAGTAAGATGTATAGGATAACACCAGCACTCCAGACATCTACTTCTGGGCCATAATTCCTTTTAAGCACCTCAGGAGCCATGTAGTAAGGACTGCCAACTATCTCAGTAAATCTTTCATCTGAACATCAGAAATACAAGATTTTCAGCAAACAGAACAAGGTGGCAACCACTGACAAACAATAAGAGTGAAAGCAATCATATGCAATAACCTTCATCTGACATTACCAGGTCTAAAGAAGACTGAGAGTCCAAAATCAATTGCCTTCAAAGGAGACGTTTCCTTCTTGTTTGCAAATAAAAAGTTCTCCGGTTTGAGATCCCGGTGCATTACACCATGCTTGTGGCACATCTGCAACATAACAGTACAAACCATTAAGAAAAACAAATTGCAAACACACTGAAAAGCAAACTAAATCAAACAGAAGTAACACGCACAAAATAAAAAACTTTAGTAGTCAATGAGAAATGTAGAGCAAAATGCCCAGACAGTCCATGGACCTTCAGGGGGGAAAAAAAAAGGAAACCCAAAAAAATAGCACATTAACACTGGGTAACACTACACACTAATTTAGAACTTCTATTTATTGGTATGCAGTCATTGCTTCAATGTTTGAATGATGTAAGATGAATAAGGCATATAAGAAAAGCAATATCCCAAGAGATGGCATCCCTGGACATAGATAAAATAAGCAATTCAATTGAGTTTAGACAATACCAATCATCACGTCTGTAATATTATTAGCAACCATTTTCCAATCAAGACTTATTTGATAATTGATTCAAAAAGTATATTCACCATCACAAACTAAAAAATTAATAGAGCATGAAGGGCAGAACCTAAAAGTAATAGTACTTCAGAATAACCCAGAACACAAACAATTCAACCTGATCACTGAAATCGAATTGCAAAAAGGAAATTGGATAATATATAATGCTTATCAGACCAAATTAGGGTTCAATAATGGGAGAGGGAGATGGCGATCCATAATAAGAGAAAAAATATATTGTTCACTCAAATCAAGCATAACAAGTCAATTCTGAAATGATGAATTCCTAAGTGGAACAAAAGTTAAAACTAAATCCCAATCCAACATACCAAACAGACAATCATCAAACCAGTTAACTCCATAACATACAAAATTTTCAATTTCGTTAAATTCCATCAACTCCTTTGGTCAGATTTGCACAAACAATAATGTCCAAGCTTTCAATTCAACTTGAAAGTTAGATCTACGAATTCCCCATATAGAAACAACATCTACTAAAACTCTCAACACCAGATCTGAGTAAAAGCAACAAAAACTAACCTGAACAACTTCCACGATAGTCTTCGTGACCGCAGCCGCAGCCCTCTCTGTGTAATGACCTCTGGCCACAATCCTATCAAACAATTCACCTCCCTCACAAAGCTCCATCACCAAATGGACTGCATTATCATCCTCATAAGTATCCTTTAAGCTAACAATATTTGGATGCTTTGGCAATTGCCTCATAATCTCAACTTCTCTCCTCACATCTTCTATATCAACAGCAGTCCTCAACTTTTTCTTTGAAATACTTTTACATGCAAATGTCGCACCATTTTCTTTGTCCGTACACAAGTATGTCACACCGAATTCTCCACGTCCCAGCTCCCGTCCCAGCAAGTAACTCTGCTCAATTTCTCGCCCCGTTGGCTCCTTCAAAACGGAGAGTTTATGGCCACCGTTCTGGTAGTTGGCCCCATAATCAATTGAAAACGGATTCTGTCTCTTCTTATGTTTTTTCTTGTTCTCTTCTTGGTCAGTTTTCGGGGTTACACAGCAATTACCCATAACGTTGAATCAATCAAAAGCTCAAATGGGTATCAAAATACAAACAACGATGGAAACCAATTAAAATCTTCTCTTTCTAAACAAAACACCGAAAAAAAACTACCTTTGAAACCAAACAAAAGGGAAAAAAAATCTCGAGATCTAGCCTCAAATTTAAGATTTTGATTCAAACCCAGATGAGAAAACAACGTGTATTGTCGATAAAAAGAAAAGGTTTCAAATTACGATGAAGATTTAAAATTTCTCCGAGAAAATAAAAATAATCCTAGAAAGTGAGAGAGAAAAAAAAAAGAAGATATGGAGAAAATGGAAGGAGAAAGAGAGGAAATATATGGAATAGAAAAGAAGGGAATGAGGATGAGAAGAGGAATTTAGCGTGTGAAGATCGAAGAAGAAGAAGAAGAAGAAGAAGGAGAAGAGAGAGAGTCAAACATCTTTCCCAGAGACTCCCTCCTAACCCCTTTCTTTCTTTCTCTCTCTCTCTCAAAAAATATTGTTTTGTTTTGTTTTGTTTGGGTTGAATGTAGAGAGAGAAAGATAGAGAGGTCTTTTGTTGTTTTCCAAAAATATCCAAAACAAAAATCAAAAGCGTTATTGGTTTCAAAAGGAACTAGTTGTCTACAGCTGCCCCCAAATATTTGTCTCTCTATTTGGTAAAATTAACTTACAATCAGCAGCTCGATGTCGATCCCTTATTTGTAATGACAATTATACCCTCCTAACAAATGTTTCAAAATTATTCAAATCAATTGTGGGATTAAATCTTTTATTACATGAAGAAAGAAAATAGAAGTTAACATGTATTAAAAGCAACATTCTTCATTATAAGAGTAAACGGCTTTTTCCCACCCAAGGTTTGCCTTAATGACACTTTCTCACCCAAAAAGTTTCAAAATACCATATTTTTACCCAAAGTTTATATTCCGTTTACTATCTATAATACACTTTCAAATTTGGTGGCCAACAGAGAGCAAACTAGATCCAAACTATTGAGGTTTTTTAAGGTGAGATGTCGGTGAGTCTTTTGGTGATGGTAAGTTTGTTTTTGGTGGTCGGGATTAGTCGGAATCTAACTTGGGAGGGGCGGTTGCGGGTTCTACAAATCTCTCGATTGCCGGCGATTTGCTAGGTCGATGGAATCAAGGTTTGAAAGGTTTTGGTGAGTGGTGATCGGGGAAGATAATGATATTGGTGTGAGGTCACAAAGATGCCGAAATCGACTGGTGATTGGTCAAAATATAAACTTTATGTAAAAAAAAAAAAAAAAAAAAAAAAAAGTGGTATTTTGAAATGTTTTGGGTGGGAAAGTACCATTAAGGCAAACCTTGGGTGGGAAAAAAGTAGTTTACTTTCATTATAAATATACAAAGGTTAACATATAAGTATAACATAGTCTAGTCAACAACATACTATGCCCCCCAATTCAAACATAGTCTAGTCAAAATGTTATTTCGTAACAAACAACATAGTATGATCCTCATTTCAAACATGTTTAAACAGATTCTTTTCTTACTAGCCTGAAGAAATGATATGTTGTATCTTATCAGTCTTCAACCACAGTTTCATGTGTTTGCCTTAAACAAAAGCAACAACAACAATAATTGCAGATGGCAAATTCCATACTTGAAAAATATGTTGATAAACACAATGCTTGAAGTGTAATATTGTAAAAAAGATGGGAATGATGAGCAATTGATGAAGAACATGATAGATATTTTGACTAGAAAGTAAAATATTTTATCTTAAAGGAGAAGGAAGAAGGTGTCATAATGCATCAACAGCAATATCATCATTTAACATTCACATCACCACCTTCTTCATTCATGGCATTTTGTGTAACAAGGAATGTCTCCATTAACCTTCTTTTCATATCATTATTTGACAACAACAAAATAATAAATACTCAGCAAACATCTAGAAGTTGGGGTTACTATTGTAATCTCACTAAAAGGTTTAGTTAGACAATTCAATTTCGATCCTTCCTTTTCCCACTATTTCGGATTGGATATTTTTCTAGTTTTTATTATTGATATATGAAAGAGGGTGTTTTTAGTAAATTTGTGTACAAAGCGTTGGCTTTCTTACACGTGGTTGGCTACTACTGGCTATATGTTTTCATATTCAACCATCTAGAAGCCAGCTAAAAAGTGGATGTGTTGGTGATCAGTAATATAATAAATTATTTCATTATGTATTCATATTTTTGCCGCCGAATTAAAGTGGCATAAATGTAATTATCACAATGATAAGGGACATTTCTGTCATGAAAGAAAATGAAAAATCAGACAAAAAGGCTTGCGGTGTTTCCTTCCAGTTCCAGGTCCACATAAAGGGGAGGGTAAAATGGTCATATTGTGGTTTCAATTTCAATTCAAAGATGCATGAAAAGCATCGCCACCTTTTAGGTGACCGGTCAAACTCGACGATTTTGACTTGAGTATTTAATATTTTAATTTTTTAAATTTATTCTTTAAAAACAAGTACCGAGAATTAGAATCTGTAGAAAGTAGAAACTCTAAATTGGAGATTAATATTATTTTATAAAATTACTCACCCGTAAAAATCACTTAAAAAATACTCTTATTTCTTAAGACACCTTTAAGAACATGCTATTTTTCAACAAAAACATAAAAAAAAAAAAAAAATAAAAAAAAAATAAAAAAAAAACATAGTTATTTAATATATTTTATTTTAATTAAATTGAGAAAACAATAAAGATTTACTCACAACCTAATCTTACAAACTCTCTCTCACAATCTCGATGTGGCAGTTCTTAATTGGTTAAGGGGACCTATCTAACCAATTTGTCAATTGACCAATTGCGAGCTGCTACGTCTAGGGTTATAAGAGAAAGTTTGTGAGATATGATTGCGAGTAGGATATGCAAAAGAAAACAATCAAAACTGGAATCGACGGATACTCGTGGTTCGATTGATCTGGCTACTCGAGGTAGGAATCGAGACTAAACTATAATTTTTATAAACTGATAAATGTGTATTTTTAATTTTCATATTGTCATTTTTTTAAAAATAGGGAGTAATTGATATTAATCAGGGTACCCAAAACCGAAACTTATGTTTCAGGTTCTGATTCCAATTTCGTGGATTTTAGATGAATACTCATACCCGTCCACCCTTAATTGTGAGTGTAGTATTGTCTGTTAGAAATGTTGAATTCACGATACATTTATTTGTTAACAAGTGGATAAATGTGATTATAATAACATTATAACCTCATTATTTAGGAATTTTTGGAATGATTTTGACATGAAATGAGACCCATTAGTATGATAGTTGCATGCTTTGATGTTAAGATTAAATTAGTGGTTGACAAAATATTTAAATTATATGTTGCGAATGTGTATGATATTCATGAAACATATTGTGAGACGGATACCCCACTATCATTATAAATATAAATAACTAATTAGTGTACTATTTTTAACACTTAAAATCTAATACTAATTAAAACTACAAGTATTGAAAGAGTACAAACTAATTTATTAATATATATTCAATATGATGAGACATAATAGTAAGAGAATATAATTGGAATTTAGGGTTATTATAAAAACATATATAGATGTATTTGTTTTCTGATTGACATTTTTTATAAACAAATAAATATAAATACGAAGAGTTATTACAATATGTTTGATAATTTATTTTTTGGTGCCAGAAATGCTCTTATATATTTAAAAGGGTTTTTGTATTTTTTTAATTAAAAAATCATAATATTATAAAACTTTTCGTATGTGTCTTGCATATATATGTTATTTGAAGTAATAATATTTGGGATAAATAATAAATATATATGTCATATTGTCATGAATTGAGAGTTTCACACTAAAAAAACTAACCTCTTAGGTGAACAAACACTCCATTTTATAAGCCTAAGACCTCTCAAATGTATTTTTTATATGAGATTCGTTATATTCTCTCGTACCTTTTTGATATCATTTTATCACAGATTGAGAGTTATTGGATCCGCTTTGATACTACGAGTTGAGAGTTTCACATTCAAAAGACAATCTTATTAGGTGGATGAACTCCCCCTTTTATAAACTCAAGACTTTTTCAATACGCTTTTGATGTAAAATTCGTTACAACATGCACGATAATTAATTAATGAAAAACTATATGCTAAGTTTGAATAACAACCTTGTCTTTTTACGGATATAAATAGGTTATAATTTCCTTCTGCAATAATATGTACTTAATGATCGATGGAAGAGGCCTTAACAATAGAGACAAAAAAGGCTGAATAACTAATGCCTTTGAATTCTGAATTACATAACCAACAAAATACCACTCAATTAACTTCATTAATAAGTTATATTTTTTTTGAGAAATCAATTTTCATGCATTTAATCTTAATTTTTAATTAATTAAAGGCAGGTTGTTGAAGAAAGAATTAAAGTAGGAGGAATATTTATAATTTATTGTCATGACTTTAATCAAACAAACCAAGACTTGAAAGGTTTCTTAAATTATACTCTTATTTCTTATAATAATCTAATTCTATCTACTCAACCCAAATAATAATTGACCATTTGATCTTACCAACTTTATAAGCAAATGTTTCTTCAACTTCTAGATGAATTGAGGAGGAAGTCCATGGACGTGTATACCCAAATATGGCCTCTCACTTATTCTAATCACATAAACTTGACCGTAATTGAATAATTTTCCCCTGGAAAAACGAAAGAAAAGTAGTAATTAATTATTCATGAAGACAAATTAAGTTGACAACATTTGCCCTTATATTAAATTTTGGATTACACGTAACTTAACTAATCTTTCGAAACCCTGAAACTGTCAACCGAATACAAACCCTAGTTGCCACCCCTTTAAACCCATATTAATCACAACTCAACCGATTACTACCAATTTAACTTCAAAATTCTAAAGGGTTGGATTTTTTAAATCATACCACTGAGGTTGTATACTATAGAAGAGTACACTTTAGGATAATGATGTATTTGATGAATAAAATAATCATTCAACAAAATAAAAATAAGGTAATCCAATGCTATTTCTGCTAGGATCATTCATTTAATCAATGGTATGATTTTCAAACTCAAAATTAATAATAAAACATTGAAGATTTGGTTTGGGTGACATTAAGTTAGTTGGGAATTGAAATGGGTATAAATAATTGATGAAAATAAAAGATGATTTTATGAAGTAAAGATATATAAATTCTTCTAGTAGGCTACCAATTCAAGAAACTTAAAACAAGTAGACCAATCTCTTTCAATGTAAACAAAATCAAATCAAAAGTCAACAAATAATGTGAATATTACCTAACTTATTTAATTGCTAGGGGTCAAATTGAAAGTGACACAAATTGAGGAGACCAAATTGAATTGACCTAATTACATGTAAATAATTTAGAGGCTCACGTGCATAGAATCGAGGCGTGGACGGTTTCTTTGCCTTTTCTTGTAGACTTAGGTGTTTTAAAAATAGGAGACTTCAATGAAATAGGTGTAGTTGTTTACTGTCTAATCTTACCATCTTATAATAATAACTAATCTTAATAAAGAAATGCAATCTTTAGTTTCATCATAATTACGTATAGAGATAATATTATACACCTATACCTTCCTTAAGTAGATGATTTTGATCAAAAAATACATACAACAACATTACTCCATTTATTTCAGGCTGTTATTGGCCTAGATACCAATCTTACTTTGTAAAACCTGGGATTTTTTCTTTTATCAAAGTATTTCAAAGGATATATATATATATTCAAGTGAAAGTTACAAAACAAAATAATTTTCATGAAATAGGAGAAGTAAAAATTTGTTGAACATAGATATACTTGATGGTAATGTGCTGTATAAATTAAAAATATTCAGCAGAATGAGATAGATACCAATAAAGCAAAATAAAACAAATTGGAATTTGTTATGCTAAAATTGATTCAATAATCTATAATTCAATCATCTTCGTCGGTCATTCAGATATGTGATTGTCTGATAGCCCGCATTACAGTTGACGTCAAAAATCTTCAGCAGCCCATTTCCTTCTCGGCACAATTGGCCACTGTGCATCTTTCAACAGAATTTGAACTTTCATCTTCTCATATTTCTATATACAGCCAGTATTAAGAGGAAGCAAAACTTGATGCATCTCAAGTTCTACTAAAGAATTGACATATATATAAAACTGCGTTGAGGCGGGAGCTTCAAATGAGCAATGTTAGATGAACCTAATTGCACAAGTATATGGTGTAAAATTATATTGGGATTACTTTTGTCTTTTGCAACGAGAGCTCGGTTGAGAGATCCCTGCAGTATAAGATCTACAATAGTTTACCTCCCTTTTTTTGCAAATTTTGGATTTTTGCACATTCTGATACTCGCGGGAGTGACCTCCACGAGTTCATCTTCTTGAATGTACTCAATGCAATCATCCAAACTATAATCCAATGGTGTATCAAGAACCACTGTGTACAGAAAATTCTGAGTTAGTATCTGCAATAAACCAACCTAAGATCTCTAAAGCAAGACTTGTTAGAGTAACGAACTAATAAGAAGCGTATGGAGAAAGAAAAAACATGAGAAGATGAAACAATCATAAATCAAGAAGAAAGCTCGTAGATCATCTGACTCAGGTCTGAGGACTACAAAAATGATCATCCTCTGGAAAGCCTTCATCACGAATTCTGATGATCACTCTTCAAGGCACACCACATCAACCTTCTTAAACCATTCAGATTTTCATTGGAAACAGGGTTTTAATAGTTTTAAACACAGTGACCTAACCAGTGCTGAAATTGGAAAAAGAAAAAAATATTATATGCGTGCACATACAACATATATCTAATTAGAGCTGCTCCAGGTAGGTTTCTTCACCAAGTCTTTGTTATGGTAGCCTATAAAGATGAACGGGGAAAACTACTGAGCTAATGATTTAGTAGTTCTTTCTTGTTTTTTATATGCATACTACAGTGAAGAAATGGAGGATCAGCCTGACTAGTTTTCACCAAATGTATGAAAAATATACTAGACGGTGTACATGATCCCTGGTAATAGTTGAAAAGAAACATATTACGACGCTTAATGACTAGCAACGAGTAAACCACAAGAGATCAGAACAATCCCAATTCTAACGTTTCTTTTTGACTATTCAATGCAAATCCTTGTTGCCAATTCTAACTTTAATCCTTTAATTTGCACAACGTAATGACGTAGCAGCTTCCTTTGACATGCTTTAGAATTCAAATTACTGCAAGCGATAAATGATTTAAACAGCAAAACAACTAAAATCCTATCTGGCCTACTCTCATTTTTAGTATACTGATGAAAGGTTAACCATTTTCTTCTTAGAAAACAAAATCATATGAAAGTAAAATTTCATGAAAATTAAATGTGCTCAAATCTTGCTCTTGCATGATAGAAGGGTAAACATTTAAGATGCTTTTTACCTGTCTGTTCTTTGTTGGAGCGTACATTTGTGGCTGCTTTTTTCTTACATACATTAAGGGATAAGTCACCAGACCGCTGATGGATGCCTACTATTTGACCTTTGTAAACTTCTACTCCAGGACCAATAAACATCTGCCCTCTTTCCTGTGAGCTACAGAGAGCATAAGAAGTACTCGTTCCATCCTCAAAGGCAACCTGAAAATCAGTCCAGTGATTCAATTTGGTATCATTGACAGAGGCAGAAGCTCATTACCTTCTCAAAAGACATGAGATGTCCATTGCCAGAAATGTATCCACAAAAATTATCAGACATGACTTCTTTTTCGAACAACTTGCTTCCACACAGTACAATATTGTCTATTTTGAGCCTAGTTCGTATGATTTTGATTTTGTAGCACTCAAGACCCAATACTTTTAAGATATAATATAGAATTTCCAAGACAGATCAGATCAAGGTAGATTTAGGATCCCACATGGTATGATATTGTCTATTTTGGAAATAGTTTGTATGGTTTTGCCTAACACTCAAGACTTTACACTCCTAAGGCATAATATAGAGAGGCCAAGATGGATGAGGTAAGGGTGGGTTTAGAATCCCACATTACCTGATCAAAGAGGATCACTATGACTCATTCTCATTAGTATGAGATCTTTTTAGTAATTCCAAAAGTAAAACGATGCTGGTTAGACCCAAAGCAATACAATGACTAACTCCCACAAAGTATGATATTATTTGCTTTGGACCATATCAGTTTGAGCTAATCAATCATGCAACATTCCCCAAAAGACCTCATGCAAAAGAAAAATTAACTACACACAAGTAATCTACATGTCTATTTATCACTTAGATTTATCAATCATGCAACATTTAAAATTTAAAATATAAATTATAAAATACAAGCCTTCTTACTATTTAAAACAATTTGGGTATCAAAAGTGTTTAGTGGTAAGCCCATGATTATTACAGCTAAACATTACAAACCCCGTGTTTTATAACCTATCTTTTAAAACCAAATATTGCATGGTTGATAAGCTCAAGTGGTATATAAATATTTTAATTACTTGTGTATTGGCAAAATGCTGTCACATAAGGCCATGTGGGTTATTCCAAAAGCAAAATCATACAGACTAGACCTGAAGTGGATAATATCATATTTATGTGGATGTGGACAGGTTTCAGGATTGAAGTAGTTCTAATGCCAAATCTATCCCCTTAAAATAGCACACATCCTAAAGTGGGAATTAAACCCAAAATATAGGACCACTATCCCCTTAAAATACCACATCTTAATGTGGAAACTAAGTTCAAAATATGGGGTTCTCTGGCCCATGCTGTAAGGTAGATCTAATACAATATGTAATGACCTAGTCTCAGATAAAACGATATTGTATGGTTAGGACTTAGTCTGTATGATTTTTCTTTCAAAATAACCCAAAAGTCTCCCACCAATGAGTGAATATATGATAATACATATAACTCTCTCTAACCAAGTGACGTGAGATTCTAAACCCACTCTCACCTCAACCATGTTGATTACTCTATGTTATACCCTTGGAACCTCAAGAGTATTGGGTCTAAGGTGTTACATTTTTAATTGCAAACCATAACCTATTTGGATGGTATATATACTGAAAAACTTTTGAAAATTTATTTGAAAATGATATGATAGCAACTTTTCTATAGTGTTAGGCGGCAGCACATGGCCCCACTATTCACCTATACATTCAGAGGTTAAAACATCACAGAGAAATTAGAAATTACCAATGAACCGAGATCCCTTGTACTCATTTCACCAGCCCAAGGTCCATAGCTATCAAATAGTGTATTGAGAATTGCTGTGCCACGGGAAGCTGTCAATATCGCATTTCGCAGTCCCAGAAGGCCACGGGTTGGAATCTTATACTTGAGGAAAGTTGTTCCTTCCGACCTAGTGTACAATGAAGTCTCATTATTATATCATTGTCACATTAAACAAGTTGCCGAAAAAAGAAAGAATAGCCATTACTCATACTGTACAGATATAAACAAAGCAAGGCAATAAATTCAGAACACTAAGTGCCACTGTCCTAGGGAAGCAGAAAGAAAACGGTGTATGACCATAAATATACTAAAACGAAAGAATTTCACCAGTAATCATAGTTTGATTAATGCAATAGCAACTTGCAAATACTATTAGTCATGTATACATTGAACAGACTGTCTACTTTAATTGACAAGGGGAAATGAAATGTCTTTTCCTTTATCCATCACAAGATTATTGCCAAAAGGAAAGGCAAAGGCTGAAACAGTGTAAATGTCAGCTAAAATCCAAATGAAAATGTCTGTTACCAAGAGATATAGTTTGTCAAAGAATTTAGCCTTAATATCCTAAAGAAAAGGGTCGCAAAGGTATCTGTCTAAGTCTTATAATGCGTTGGTTTTTCCATTAATAACACATCGTTAAAGAGTATTCATGCATCAATGTATCTATACATATATTTAAGTGTATACGAACTCATGCACACAAGTATAAAGTGCATATGCAAGTGCAGGTCAATCACATATCTTATAAATTACATATCTTATAAATTATGTATATAGTCAATCTCGTTCACATATTCTTAAGATGAGGAACTGCAGTAGTTAACGTCAACTAACACTAAAAACCAAAAAAAAAATGAGTCAGAATCTTTAACATTGAAAACTGTAAAATTTTGTCCATTAGTATTTATTATGGGGTGGGGTGGGGTGGGGTGTGTCTTCTTGGCAAAAGACGTGGGCAGGTGTGTGGCTTAAAAGTTATTAACTCACATTTGCGTCAAAATTTTGTTTTACAATAGCTTAACCCATATATATATATATATATATAAATCTTTAATAAAATAGAAGGGGTAGCAAAAAAGAACTATGTACCCAACTCCCTGCATATCAAACATCTGCCCACGTCTTTTGCCAAGAAGTTCAACCACTGATCCCATATGTTCTTCTGGTACCTCCACAGTGGCAATCTACAGATAAGCATCTTGTCAGAAGTAATTTAACATGAGTCGATAACATTGTGTTTTGATCAATAAGAAGGTATTTTCTACTATAATGCATTAGGCAAATTCTTACCATAATTATGCCATATCATGGCTTAACATTATTTAAATTAATTATAATGTATAACACACTGACTTATCTGATTTTTATTTTTTATTTTTTAGGTTAATGAATAGAATAACACTACATTGACAACAACTTCTTACAATCGGTAAACGTGACAGCTACACGTCAGTTCACCAAATTTATTAAATCCAAGATATTCACTAGACTGAAGAACGGTCGTTCCTTCATTGGGAACTGCCGTTCCATAGAAGAGGAACAACCGTTCCATACAGAGAAACAACCGTTCCTCTCCTTTTAGGAATGGTATCAAGGTATGGCCATTCCTAAAAAGAGAGGAACGACTGTTCCTCTCCTATGGAACAACCATTTCTAAAAGGAGAGGAATGGGTTGTTCCTCTCCTATGGAACAACCATTCCACAGAAGAGGAAATACTGTTCCTCTTCTATGGAACAACCGTTCCATCTTAAGAAACAACAGTTTCCTATAAAAGAATGACCGTTCCCAATGAAGGAATGACCGTTCTTCAGTCTAGTGAATATTTTTCATGCTTTGGGTTTGGTGAATTGACGTGTGAAGAAAACTAACCTGCCACGTTTGCGATTGTAAGAAGTTGTTGTTAGAAAACGTTGTCAACGTAGTGTTATTCTAATGAATATCACCACATGCTATGTGTTGCCTTCATTGTCTTCAATGGCAGACCTACATATATGAGAAGAGGGCCCAAGCCCCCCTAAAATTTGAAAATTCATTAAGAAACCCTTTAACTATTTAATTAATTACATTGTGCCCCCTTTAAAAGAGTAATTCCCTTGATACTTATCTTTGTTTCATGTTTGAAAATATTATATATCTTACCTCTCAATCATTTATTTTTATACCATACACTAATTTATCTTTTATTTTTCTATTTTATTTTATTAAACTATTATTATAATCCCGTTAAAGAGTTTTAATAGTCCTATCCATAATCATAGTCTAGTTTTCACTTTCGCTTCTTGACAATTATTATTTTATTTTTCACTCTACACTTGGAATTAATTATTGATGTAAAAAATTACTAGAAAAAAGAATTGTGTTTTTAGTGTTAAAATTTTAAATATGACATTTTTTATAGTATTAAAAAGAACTAATTATATTACATGTGTGAAGAAATACTTTGTCTTTACTTGATGATTTACAATGAAGTGTACAATGAATTTATAGCAAAAACAAAAGACTAATCTAGGAAGTAAATTGTTACATTCCTATTATAACTGATCTAATTCTTAATAGCTTTGATCCTAATCTAATATAGAAGATAGTCTTTAATGAGAATAATCCTATTTCCTATTTTACAATTCAACACTCCCCCTCAAGCTGGAGCATATAAGTCATATACATCAAGCTTGTTACAAATAAAATCAACATGAGGACCCTTGAGAGACTTAGTGAGGATGTCTGCTAACTGGTCGTTGGAACTGACATAACTAGTTGCAATACACCCTGATAGAACTTTCTCTTGAACAAAGTGACAATCAAATTCTATGTGTTTAGTCATTTCATGAAACACTGAATTTGAAGTAATATGAAAGGCAACTTGATTTTCACAGAGTAACTTCATTTGTGATACTTCGACAAATCTCAACTCTTGAATTAGTTGTTTTAACCAAACAAGCTCACAAGTGGCTAAGGCCATTACACGATACTCTACTTCAGCACTTGACCTTGCAACAACAACCTGTTTCTTGCTTTTCCATGAAACTAGGTTTCCTCCAACAAGAACACAAAAACCTGAGGTAGAACATCTATCAAATGGGGAACCTGCCCAATTAGCATCTGAACATCCGACAATATGTGAATGACCCTTATTTTCATAAAGTAAGCCTCTACCTGGTGCTCCCTTGATATACCTTAAAATCAGAACAACTGCATCCCAATGACTATCACATGGAGTTTGAAGGAACTGACTTACAACACTGACAGAAAATGAAATATCAGGTCGCGTGATAGTAAGATAGTTAAGTTTTCCAACAAGTCTTCGATGCCTTCTAGGATCAGCAAGAGGGTCCCCCAGTCCAGGTGAAAGTTTTAAATTAGGATCCATAGGAGAGTCCATTGGTCTGTGTTAGGATCTCACATTGGAAGAGAAACGGGTGGGCATGTGGGTTATAAAGGCTTGAGCACCCTCCCTTGGCAAGCCGATTTTCCCAGGAGAGTTATATCCAAGCCTAATAAGACCCACTACCCAGCTCAATTGTGTGAGATATTGAAGTGGGTTCCTATCAAATGGTATCAGAGCCATGGTCCTGCGCCTACGTGGCCACGCCTACGTGGCAGGCTGACCTTAGGCCCAGACTGCTACCCCGAGGAAGGGCATGAAGGCCCGAGGTAATGGGATCTGCGAAGTCACCCAAGGGGTAAAGAGGCCGATGGGGGTAAAGAGGCCGACGTGGACGTTGGTTGCGGAATCGTGGTGGTGTGTTAGGATCCCATATTGGAAGGGAAATAGGTAGGCTGGGTTATAAAGGCCTGGGCACCTTCCCTTGACAAGCCGGTTTTCCAAGGAGAGTTCTACCCAAGCCCAATAAGACCCACTACCCAACTCAATTGTGTGAGATATTGAAGTGGGTTCCTATCAATCTACAATCTGACATCCCTGTTTTCTCAAGAATATCCAGTGCATACTTCCTCTGAGAAATAACAATACCAGATTTGGACTGAGCGACTTCTATACCAAGAAAGTATTTGAGTAGCCCTAAGTCTTTCGTCTGAAAGTGTTTGAACAAGTGTTGCTTCAACTGTCCAATGCCATCTTGATCACTCCCTGTAATAACAATATCATCGACATAGACAACCAGATAGATGCATTGCCCTGGTGATGTATGTCTATAGAAAATAGAGTGATCAAACTCGCATCGAATCATACCAAACTCTTTGATAACTGTACTAAATCGTTCAAACCAAGCATGAGGAGATTGTTTTAGGCCATATAGAGAATGACAAAGTTTATATACCAAACCAGACTCTCCCTTAGCAACAAATCTAGGAGGTTGCTCCATATAAATATCTTTGTGATTCTTAATATCCAATTGATGCATAGGCCAGTGTCGAATGGTAGCCATAGCAAAGAACAACCGGACGGAAGACATCTTAGCAACAGGAGAAAAAATGTCAAAATAATTTGTCCCATAGATCTGAATGTATCCCTTGGCCACCAAACGGGCTTTCAGCCGATCAACCTTACCATCTGGACCAACCTTTACAGTGTAAATCCATCGACAACCAACAGTCGAATGGCCCGGAGGTAAGGAAACTAACTCCCAAGTATGGTTATGATGCAAAGCAGACATTTCTTCAACCATTGCCTGACGCCACCCGGGGTGAGAAAGTGCCTCATGAACAGTGCAAGGAACAGAAACAAAAGAAATGGTGGATACAAAGGCATAATATGAAGGATATAAACGATGATAACTCAAAAATTGTAGATGGGATGAGGGTTGCGTGTAGACCGCATACCTTTACGAATAGCAATGGGAAACTGATCAGCATGAGACAAGACCGTGGTATTGGAGGAATCGAGCACAGGACTTGCAGTGACAGGAGTCTCGAAAACAACAACAAGAACATTAAGATCACTTGTAAAAGAAACAAGACTATTGTCGACAGGAAGAGTGTTGTTAGTAGAAGGCTGAGGTACCGAAACAGACGAAGGTGGTGAAACAATGTATGGGATTGGTAGAACATCTACTATCGGAGCAGACTCTAATGTAGGGTGAGGAAAAAATGGAGAAGACTCAAAAAGCGTAACATCAGCAGAGATGAAGTATTGATGTGTGGCGAGAGAATAACACTTGTAGCCCTTCTGAAGACATGAATACCCTAAGAAATTACACTTTGTAGACTTGGCTGACAGTTTATCCTGACCAGGAGAGAAAATGTGAACAAAATAGGTGCTCCCAAAGACATGTGGGGGAAGAGAAAATAATGGATGATCAGGGAATAACATGGAGTGTGGGACCTTGTCTTGTAAGACTTAAGAAGGCATGCGATTTATTAAGTAACAAGCGGTCAGAACAGCGTCAGCCCAAAATCGGAAAGGGACGTGACTATGTAAAAGAAGAGTGCGAGCAGTTTCAATGAGGTGTCTATTTTTACGCTCAGCAATGCCATTTTGTTGGGGACTATAAGCACAAGAAGACTGATGAGGAATTCCCTGAGATGACATGAATTTAGTAAAGGAATCATAGAAATATTCACGAGCATTATCACTCCGTAATATACGAATGGTAGTATTATCTTGAGTCTTAATTTCAGCACAAAATGATGAAAATATGAAAAATAATTCAGAACGAGATCGCATAAGAAATAACCAAGTGCAATAGGAATAGTCATCAATAAAGGTAACAAAATATTTAAATCCCAAATTAGAGGTAACACGACAAGGACCCCACACATCTGAATGCACTAACTGAAAGGGGGATGCAGCCCGTTATTGACACGCTTTGGAAAAGAACTACGAGTATGCTTTCCAAGCTGACACGACTCACAACTCAAGGACGATAAGTTAGATAGACCTGGGATAATTTTCTGAAGTTTGGAAAGACTAGGATGGCCTAAACGATTATGAAGGAGGTCCGGAGACTCGGAGACGGTGCATGCTGTAGATGGGATATGGAGATGATGGAGACCCTGTGACTCACGTCCTGTGCCAATCATCCGTCCCGTGTCGCGGTCCTGTATAACAACAGGGTCAGTATCAAAACGAATAGAGCAATTTAAAGAGCAGGTAAGTTTACTGACAGACACGAGATTAAAGGGACATTTGAGAATATAAAACACAGAGTCTAATTCTAAGGAGGGGAGGAGTTTTGCACGACCAATAGCTTGAACATCGGCTTTGGATCCATTAGCTAAAGAAACAGGGGGTAAAGATGTAGTATTTGTAATTTGAGTAAGTAAATGAGGGTTACCAGAAATATGATCCGAGGCACCTGAATCCAAGACCCAAGGTCCTAGATCGGAAGACTGAGTAAGGCAGGCAACTGAATTACCAGTTTGAGCGATGGAGGCAATGGATGAAGAAGACTGCTTACGCGCCTGATACTGTAAGTATTCATCATAATCAGTACCTGTGATAGTTAAGGAGGGCTGAACTTGCACTGTAGAGGACTCAGAAGAAAGATCAGAGTGATCAACCTGAGCAATATTAGCAGCCTGAGAAGGTCGACCATGTAACTTGAAACATTTCTCTTTGGTATGCCCCCACCGATGACAGTAACTACACTTGGGTTGATTTCCTCGGCCACCTCGATCGCCCTATTCTCTTTTAGTAAAAGTGTGGGACTGAGAAACAAGAACCGAAGAGTCAACGTGGGAATGCACTATAGTAGGGGAGGAAACACGAAGTAATCTTGCAAACACTTCATCAAGGTAAGGCACAGTAGATCTAGAAAGAATTTGATCTCAAACAGGTGTAAGATCTGGACCGAGAGTTGTAAGTGTCAGGACCATAAAGAACTTGTCCCGTTGAGCCAAATCTTCTGCCGCAGATTTACCAGCCGATAACAACAGATTGAATTCTGTCTTAAGGGAGGCCATCTTACCAAGGAAGTCTGACACATTCATATCCTGTTGTTTGAGATGGACTAAGTTGGACACAACAGAATATAAACGTTGAATGTCATTTGTATAGAGAAGTATAACCTGACTCGAAATATCAACACAAGAGCGGTAAGATTTGTAAATATGGTGAAGGGGGGATCAATAGTTTGCCATAACATACTACACAACATGGCATCAATTTTAGTTCAGGAAGACTTATCTGATGTAATGTCGACAACCTTGGTGGTCAAGTGATCCTCCAGACCTTGACCCATACACCATAATTCGACAGAGGCAGCCCAGGATGAATAATTAGTGGCCCCAATTAATCTCTCAGTGGTGATGGGAGGGAGAGATAAAAAAGAAGTCACTTGGATGTGAGCGTGATGCTAATGGTGAGCTTGATGGAGGGGGATCCATGAAGAAAGGCAGAATTGTCCTCACAATTTAAACACAACAGACCACACACGAATTTGACAAGGACAACACACTGTCTAGAGAAACTATATGAGATGGAGGACAATGGTGGAAGAGCGTTAGTGGGTTTTGCTCGTCGTTGCCTACTGAGCACGTTGGTGTCGGTGGTGAGGACTCACTGTCACCGGAGAAGGCAGATCGGCGATGGTGGCAGTTGAAGATGAAGGCAGCGCATGGAGGCGCGTTGGTTGACGGACGAGGAGGATCTTGAAGGGTTTTGCCGGTGAGGTGGAAAGGAACAAGAGGAAGGTGGTGGTGAGAGCTCACACTCGTCGGAAAAGCAGATGAGAGTGGAAGCTGGCGGAAATACGAGTGGCGCGTGAGGGCGCGTGCAGAGGCAGCCAACAACGAAACCACTTGGGTTATGACGGCGATGAGAAGACGATCAGTCTGGTGTGATTGGACCAGATCCTGATCGTTGCCGGAGAACAGTCGCGGGGAAAAAAAAATGCCGAAAAAGAGAGATTTTTTTTTGAATTTCAGAGGCCAAGCTCTGATACCATGTGAAGAAATACTTTGTATTTACTTGATGATTTACAATGAAGTGTACAATGAATTTATAGCAAAAACAAAAGACTAATCTAGAAAGTAAATTGTTACATTCCTATTATAACTGATCTAATTCTTAATAGCTTTGATCCTAACCTAATATAGGAGATAGTCTTTAATGAGAATAATCCTATTTCCTATTTTACAATTCAACATGTAATGTTTTTTAAATATTGAAATTTTATGGCGCCCCTCTCACATAAATTCTTGGGTCCGCCACTGATTGTCTTCATCCATGTGCACACTATTGACATTGTTATTATTTTTAAAAAAATTATAGTTGATTTGTTCTCAGCCATAGAATGTAAACAATGGCCAAGAATATCAAGTCTGTATTTCGTTAAATTAAGACACTCAAACCTACCTAAAAGCTTAAATTGATATGTAAGGGTGCTAGAGAGCTTTGTATCAAATTGGTTTTGACTTCGAATCCGCAACATATAATGTATTTGTATATGGGTTTGGGCCATTTGTTATTTGTTCCAGTTATGATGACCCAAGCACCAAGAATAATGCTTAACCCTTAGTGCACGTGGATTGCACACAACTATAACCACAACCACAAATAAAATCATAATCACAAATTATTAAAATCTAATTAGTACAATAGAGCGATTAAAGCGCAAGACCATTTAGTCGAGTTCTCTCCAATACCACATTAGGAAACCAATTTAGTCACTTGATTCAAAAGTTTTAAGCTGATTAAGTTGGACACAACAATAGTATTTAAGATCAATCATGTATAAATTCTAAACGTATTCATTTTGTTTAATCAATGATTTTAACTCCAAAGTCGTCAACTCAACAATTCTCTATACTTTTAAATTATGCAGATGAATGGTTAGAATTTTTTGTGTCATTTTAAAGTCAAGATTTGAAATTAAAAGATCTTAACCCTAAATATATACATATGTAGCAGTAGGATCTTTTAACTTCATACTTTTATTATATAACATTAAAATGGACACATGCACATAAAAAGGCACTATAATCAAAAGATTACCATGGCACAATCATACCTACGTCAATATGAAGATTAAGTTAAGAAAATCACCTCGTACGGTTCCATCAATTTGTCATCCACCTTTTTGTTAATGACTTTTGGAGGTCCCACCATAAATTCATATCCTTCTCTTCGCCTAAAACGCATAACCATTTAGAATTTGCATGCTGAAAAGATGACAGAGCACCAAAATACCTTGCACTTACATATTTTCTATGAGTATAGTTATATGCAAAGTACCACGCCCACTAACAATAAATGTATCAGCAGTTTCACCATCTTCAACTTTCATAGCCAAATTACGCTCAAGCTCACGGTAAAGTCGATCTCGTAAGTTCCTACTAGTGACATACTTTCCCTGAGAAGAAGCAGAATTACTTGTGACCATAAAGGCAACACCAAGATAAGAAGATCTGTTTTGAGTGCAAAAGCACACAACTAAACATTGCCAACTGGGTATAAGCACAGAAGCAAAATAAAACATGTGTAGCAAAATGTTTACAAAGAGCATCTTTACATATATTTTAAAAATTTTTATAAGAAAGTTGAAAAATGATATTAATACGAGTAAAAAGAAACAAAGGTGGACATGGTCTCCACAAATGATACATAACCATCCCTAATATACAGATTCCTCTAACTATTGGTGTACTTGTGACAAAAAATATATATTCTTCTCTTAATTTGTATCAAAGGATAGAGAAAACTCTCATAACTGCATTACTCACAAGATCAAAAAATATTTTGAACAAATATTTGTGAATGATAGAATTAAATGTAATAATCCCAAAATGACCTTGTACTTTTCTAAGTCATGCAAACTTTCATCTCTTTGCTTGCCTAGAAATATACCTTAAAGCAAAAAAAGTGAAGTGCTAGTAGGGAAAGCAATGACAGAGTTGTAGAATATTCTTTAATAGACATACCTCACGGCCAACAAATGGTGAAGTATTTATAGAGAAAGCCATTTTCACAGTTGGTTCTTCCACTTTAATTGTAGGTAGTGGTTTTCCAGATATTTTATCAGCAATTGTCTCCCCAATCTGATCAAAGAGAAAAAAGTATTAAGTCACGATGGTTGCCTAAAGACAAAAAAGAAAAAAAAAATTCGACAATGAAACTTTTAATACCTTGCATTTATATGAATAAAAAAACAATAACAATAAGAGAATAACCTCAAGACCATCCAAAATCGATGAACTCTTACCTGAATATCATCAATTCCACAAACAGCACATATATCACCAGCTTCCACAGTTGCGGCAGGAGCCCTACTGAATTTTTCATACACAAAAAGTTCACTAACTCTTGCAAATCTACATGATTCTTCTGACGTGCATACCTTAGGAGGAAAAAAAATCAAATGATAAGAAATATACAAGAAAAACAAAGATTGAGAGAGAGAGATGATGGCCCTGTTTTGTCCTGTATAAAAACGAATAAGAGATTTCCAATCCGATTTCTACAAAATGGATTTCTTTATAAGACAAATAGATTAAGAGAAAGATTAATTCACCAAAAAGGGTATATTAGTTCCTATTACTACTACAAAGCATTAGTGGAAATTATCAAATAGATGAATCATAATTATTTGGCACAGTGAATTTCTGTTCATCTGGAGCAGCCTACAGATTCAAAGCATACTCACCCTCACTTCCATTCCTTTCCGCAGAACTCCCGCATGTAAGCGTCCAATAGCTATTCGTCCTTTATGTTCATCATATTCAATGTTTGTAGCCTAAAACATGTCAATAGCAAAGTAAGACAATTATTGTTAAAAATAAGAAAATTACAAAATAATCCAATCAGAGTCAAGACAAAATCTGAAGTGACTTTTTAAATTAAAATTACACCAAAGGACACCTGTGAACCATAATACAAAATGCAGATCAGAAAAACTTAACCATCTCAAAGTTTCCATGTTCCTTTCAGGGCTATTTCACATCCTTCTATAGAACTCAAAGTGTCAAATCTTCTGGATAGGAATTCTCTATGAGATTCATTTCACTTCTCTTGATATAAAATCTATTTCTCTGGGTCTGTTATTTCTGCATAACACAAGTTATTTATTTTTCCTTTTCCCCTACAAAGTATTTTTATGCCACAAAAGAATGAACTATAGTCATTTAACCATCTGTTCCTTACATTTTCTTATTTTTCTAACTTTAATCGGCTAAATCAGAGACCATATTACTCTTATGAAACCAGAAAGAAGGCCAAATTCACTTAGCACACTTTTTCTAATTAGCCCTTTCAAATTTCATTCACACAATTCAAATTGATCAATTTTTTTCAAAAGCTCACATCTATTTAAAGAAACCTGGTGTTTAAAAAGTAATTGCACATAAAACTCAAATAACTCTATTGATGATCAGACATATTTTGACAGTTAGCAAGCTTTTAATTCTTCCAGATTTTGAGACACCAAGTCGCATTAATCAGAAGAGAACATGATTAAATAGGCAGAAAATATAAGACAGTTAGAAAATATTAAAACAACTACATAACAACCACTAACCAGCATCTGTAGCGCCCCATCTTTCTCAATATGTGGGCCAGGTATGCATCTGATTATAGCCTCAAAAAGTGGCCCAAGATCATCGGCCAAATTGTCAGGAGAAAGTCCTGCCTTCCCTTGGATACCACTTGCATATATTGCTTGAAAATCACACTGCATGTGACAACAAATTTGTAATGAGATTAGGTTTTTGAAGCTATTCCTTGATGAGTGAGCATCTGGAAAACTTCAGACAAACGGGACAGTAAATTTAACCCAATAGTATCCACAATATTGACAGATTATCTTGATGTCCTGAATTTACCTATTCAGGCACAAACTATAGTTCTATTTAGGTTAACAAAATAATACCTGTTCATCTGTTGCATTTAGTTCAATAAATAGCTCAAAAGTGGAATTGATGACATAATCCGGACGAGCAGAAGGTCTATCAATCTTGTTGACAACAACTACAACAGCTAGACCAAACTCCAGAGCCTTCTTTAGAACAAATCTTGTCTGCGGCATTGGACCCTCAACAGAATCCACCTAGAAAGAAACAAGAGCCGTGTCAATTCATCACTAAGATAACTCCATGAAATAAGGCTAAGCTGTGTCAATTTACCAGTAAGATAACTTGAAGACATTAAAAGACTACCATTATCTGATCAAAATACCAGTTGACTAATAAGGGAAATCTTCCAAAAGAAGACAAGCACTAAAAGGAAATCCAGATAAGTGATCAAACAAGTTATATATGATAATATGATGTTAAATTGACTTGGGTATCGATTACTCCAATTTCTGTTAAGGGAAGACCATATTTCACAGAGGGCAAAATAGATGCCTAAAAGAGAGAAGCTTGAATACAAATTTTATAAAAGAGTTAAAAATTAAATCCACAAATTACAAGGCCATCTTGAAGCCTTCACAATTTCTAGACTCCAACAAAAAGAAACAGTTAAAAAAATGGGAAGGGTTGAGAAGAAAGAAGTTTATGTAACATTAAGTTGCATAAGCATAAAATTTTGAAATATTATGCATTTACAATTCCTTCAAGACCAGATGCAGATAAGATAAGGAAACAAAACATTATTATGGAATGTAACAGAACTAGATGTAGAAATGACAGCACATTGCACATTATCCCCCCTTTTATCTGTCAAAGAGATAGTGTTTTAGGGTTGTAAAAGGAAGGGAAAAATAAAAATATCAAATCAAGAGCAGCACAACAAGATAATCTTAAAATACATTAATTTAGTACTTGACAAACTGATTTTTTTTTCTTAAAGTACAGTTTTTAACAGTTAAGGCCCGTATTCAATAGAGGGTTGGGACTGTATGGCTCAGCAATATCTGGAATATTGCTTTTCTTTCTAGCATTTGTTGTGTTCGCATTCATGATGATATTTGCAAGCTTATAGCCAATAAACGAAGTTTAGATATATTCAGGTACTTCAAACACCAGTGTCTTTAAAAGTCTGAGATGCAAAAAGTTACTAATGCATTATTGGAGAACTTTTTTTGCTTTATTTAATTTAATTGTCCCTTTCTTTTGCTCGCTTAGCTCACACATTAGCATCCAAATGAAGAAAGGTGCAAAATAGTACCACTAGAAGAACTCCTTCCACCATATTAAGAATGCGTTCCACTTCACCTCCAAAGTCTGAGTGGCCCGGAGTATCTATAACATTGATTTTTGTATCCTTGTAAGTAATAGAAGTATTTTTGCTTAGAATTGTAATGCCCCTTTCACGCTCAAGATCATTTGAGTCCATAATCCTTTCCTGTACAAATTGGTTATCACGAAAGACCTGCAAAAGAGAACAAGTATTAGAAATATTCACTGTTTTATCAACATCCCTTGCCATATGGGGGAATTTTAAGATAAATAAAGACTTATTGGTGAACTTCCCGGAAATCTCAGCCAATCTCAAGTCGCTGAGATTTATAAGCTATCATCCTATTTGGGTTCTGATTAAAATATAATAAATTTGGGTGTCTGAATTTTTTATCTTTAATAGTTTATAAAAGAAAAAAAACTTCTGACTCTGCTCTCCTGTATCACCCTGCAGGACAAATATTTTATCACCCCATTTTCATCTATTTGTCAAAAAGGTCTGCATCTGAAGATGTTAACTACATGTTGCCAACCAAGAAGTCAAAGTCTGGTTTGAATGGGTAAGCACATAGGATAACTAAATCACTGTTTCGAATGTGAAACTAAATGCTCTTTTTTTTTTTGTTTCAGAGGAGAAAATGAAATGACCTCTTTGATATTACATTGCATTCACTCATGAATGAGCTCCAATATTTAAGTAAACGTGCATTATTTCATTAAGGGGCAAAAGCAAAACATTAAGCACAAAGAAAACACAATGTGTAAGCTATAATTAGAGTTTGTTGGGTAAATCATTTTTAATATGTTTACTTAATTCGTACTAATATTGCAAAAAATAATGAATATATTTTATTTGCTCAAGGAATAATCATTTGAACATGAGTTTGTAAGGCATTACCTTAGATTGTTTCAACATGGCATCAACCAAAGTTGTCTTTCCATGATCGACATGAGCTATAATTGCTATGTTCCGTATATCACTTCTCCTCATTAACTGCCTCTTCTTCTCTACAGCAGAGTAGCAACAATCACACAGAATTATTTTTTACTATCAAAAAGGTAAAACTTTCATGAAATCCTTCATTAATAATTTTATACATTCAGTTATTTTCAGGGAATGAGAGTAAATTCATACAAAAAACTTGTGACATTCTAGCGTGTTCATTACATGAAGATTCCCAAAAAAGAAAAAAAAATATAATGGTTTTAAATAATTAATAATTATGCACTTGGGTGAATATTGAAGTGATTTGAGTAAAAGTGTTTTCTCTAAAAGCACTGATGAAGTCCAAAAGTACTGTAAGTGTCGAAAAGCGCTTCAACCAATCATTTCAAAATTGAAATAGAAGCGCTTTCGACTAATTGAAAAATGTTTTTACTGGTGTCAAAAGAATCAAAACCGCTCCCAAATCGACTACTATACGAATTTCACATGATATTGTACCTCGGAGTAATTACAAAATCATTCAACCAAACCAAATATTCACAAAATGACTTAACAAGCTACAAACACTCGGTGAACGTACACAACTTAGCATAACAATGAAAATTAACTTAAAATTAGCCGCAGAAAGACAGACATTAAATTTAATTAAGCAAATAAAACAGATAAACGAGGAAAGTGAATTACCGGTGGCGGTTTCAGTAGCTCCAGAAACGGAGCATCTGATTGGTCTGCGACAGCGAGTAGTTGTAGCAGTTGAACGAAATTTGAGAGAAGTGATTGGAGAGGAAGATAAGTTGAAACCGAGACGATGTTTAGTTAAGAAAGGAGAGGAATAAGTCCTTCCAGGGTTAAGAATAGAGAAGGATGAGTTGTGGAAGCTAATTGCCATCTCCATTTCAGCTTTGTAAGTGCAAGTTCAACTCTCTCAAAGGTGAGAGGGCGAGATAGAGAGAAATGGAGGATTTGGCAAGTGAGGCTGTTATTGAGAGTAACGAAGGTGTAATATTATTATTATATGAGGCTGTTGTTTGTTTTTATTTATATATTTATTTAAATAAATAATAATAACGTAAAATGAAAATGAAGGTGCTGACTGCTGAATTTGTTTGGGGGCACTTTTTCAGTTGCAAAGGCCCAAGATTTTCCACGTCATCATGTGGGACATACTTAGGGTTCCCACTTGATTCAACAATGAAGCCAATTAAATTTTCATTACTGATGTAATTTTATGGGTGATATCTAATAATTAACTTAGAAAAGATCAAAGTAAAGTAAAATAAGAAGAAAGAAATTGAGAGAGTTGAGAGATAAAGAAGTTAATAGAAATTGCTTTGAATTAAAAGTGTTATGAATGAAAGAGATGGAGGGTATTTATAGGTAACCCCTTTGCCCACTTTTCACCGCCTCAAGGTTGAAGTGGTGGATGTCCAAATTTACAACACTCTCCCTTGGACATCCACCATTTACGAATAGTTGTATTTAACTTTACTTAAGAAAAACTCAGTGAGACAAAAACTTAAATAAAGAAATACAACTCTATAATGAAAATGTAAAAAGACGTTGGACGTGCTTCATACTATCTCATTAAAAACTTTATCAGGAAAACTCAGTGGGACAAAACCTGATCAAGGGAAAAAGAGTACAATGCACATATGTCCAGTACGATAAACTTCTATAAGAACTCCCTCGAATCGATATTCCTCTTGATCAATACTCCCCCTCATAATGGCAAGATTAATTTTGTAACTTGTTGAGCCGCCACATGCCAATGCCATATACTAGCTTTTCAAATGTTGATGTCGGTAAGACCTTAGTGAATAAATCTGCAAGATTATAACTGGCGCGTATTTGTTTGACATCAATCTCTCGATTTTGCTGAAGTTCATAAGTGTAAAAGAACTTCGGTGAAATATGCTTGGTTCTGTCTCCTTTTATGTATCCCCTTCTGACTTGAGCAATACATGTTGCATTGTCTTTACATATAATTGTGGGAACATCTGTGGTACATGACAACTTGCACGTATTTTCAATATGATGGATAACAGATCTTAACCATACACATTCTCGGCTGGCTTCATGAAGTTCAAGAATCTCAGAGTGATTGGAAGAAGTGGCAACTAATGTTTGTTTTGTAGAGCGCCATGATATTGCAGTGCCATTGAAAGTAAAAACATATCCTGTCTGCGAGCTGACTTTATGGGGATCAGAAAGGTACTCAACATCTGTATAGCCAACTAATTTAGGATCACTAACAAATTTCTTTGGATAAAATAATCCCAAGTATTTTGTTCCACTGAGATAACGAAAGACGTGTTTGATCTCATTCCAATGTCGGCGAGTTGGTCCAGAGCTAAATCTTGTTAACATATTTAATGCAAATGCTATGTTTGGTCTCTTAAATTGTGCCAAATATAATAAGTCACATATTGCATTTAGATACGGTACTTCAGGACCAAGTATCTTTTCATCATTTTCTTTAGGATGAAATGGATCCTTCTTAGGATCAAGAGACCGAACTACCACTGGGGTACTCAAGGGGTGAGACTTATCCATATAAAAGTGCTTTAGAATCTTTTCAGTATAATTTGATTGATGGAGCA
>WYDK02000086.1:1267213-1278359 GCA_009867345.2 Toxicodendron radicans
ATATATATATATATATATATATTAATTTCCTATTTTTCCCTTGCCTTTTACTTAGAATTACAATTTTGCCCCTTGAGCAATTATTTAAACACCTTCACTTTTATCATACTCTTCACATTATTCTACTTCTTTTCACTCCCCACTTTTTCTACTAATTTTGTGTGAAAATACCATTTTACCCCTAGTGAAGTTTTTAAAGAATTTCTAAGGAATTTATCTAAGGCAAAACCAAGTACGTTTAACTACAGGTATTAGAGCATGAATATCATTACGTACCTCGATGTGGTTACAATTCCTCCCCCTTTCAAAGAATTTCGTCCTCAAAATTCAGATAAATAACTCTGGATAGCGGTCACCCATATCTTGCTCTACTTCCCACGTAGCTTCCTCTACCTTGTGATTCCTCCACAAAAATTTTACTAATGGAATAGTCTTGTTTCGAAGCTCTTTAACTTTTCTGTCTAATATCTGAACTGGACACTCCTCATATACAAGATTACCCTGTAATTCCACTTCTTCTGCTTTTAATATGTGAGAGGGATCACTAACATATTTTCGAAGCATTGACACGTGGAACATATTGTGTACCCTATCCATAATTGGCGACAGTGCCAATCTGTAAGCTACTTTTCCCACTTGCTGCAAAATTTCAAAGGGTCCAAAGTATCTAGGAGCAAACTTTCTTTTTCCGCCAAAACGTATTACACGCCTGTAGGGGGAATTTTGATAAATACCTTGTCGCATACTTCAAACTCTACATCTTTTCTCTTCAAATCCATGTAATTCTTTTGTCTGTCTTGAGCATGTTTCATTATATTTTTAATCAATTGGATATCTTCTATCATTTTCTGAGTCATCTCCAGCCCAAGAGCTATATTCAGAGCATCTCTTTCTCCTATTTCATCCCAGTGCAGAGGGGATCTACATCGTCTACCATATAAAGCTTCGTAGGGAACCATCTTAATTATAGACTGGTAACTGTTATTGTAGGCAAATTCTACTAATGGTAACATTTCATGCCAAGTTGTATTATAATCTCGGCAACACACTCTCAACATATCTTCGAATACTTGATTAGTTCTCTCAGTCTGGCCATCTGTCTGTGGGTGGTAAGCAGTACTGAATGCTAACCTCGTACCCAAGGCTTTCTATAACCTAGTCCAGAATGCTGAAACAAACCTGGAATCTCTATATGATACTATTGTCTTGGGTACCCTATGAACTATTTCTCTAACTATTTCTCTAACTATTTCTCTGATGTAAATCTAGGCCAACTAATCAGAAGTGGTACTATCTTTTATTGGAAGAAAGTGTGCTGACTTGGTTCATCTATCTACTATCACCCATAGTGCATTATATCCTTTTTGAACTCTTGGAAGGCCTATGATAAAATCCATGAATATATTTTCCCATTTCCATTTAGGAATGCTGAGTGGCTAAAGCAATCCTGATGGTTTTTTGTGCTCTACTTTAATCTGTTGCCACACTAGGCATTTTGTCACATAGTCTCCAATATCCTTTTTCATACATGGCCAACAATAACCTTTCTTTAAATCTTGATACATTTTTGCTCCTCCAAGATGAGTTGTATACGGTGTGTCATGTGCCTCCAAAAGAATTTTCTTTCTCAATTCAACATCTTGAGGAACACATACAGGACCCTTAAAGTGAAGAACACCATGTGAAATCTGATACTCTGATATCTTGACTTCCAGGACTTGTCGATTCACTTTCTAACACTACTCCTTGACTGCTTGTTTTTCTTTAATCTCTTCCAGTAAAGTAGATTGGATTTCTAACCTGGCAATTCTTCATGGTATCAACTCTATCTGCTCCCTGAGAAATTCTTCTAATAATTCTTTCTACAGTGTCAACTGAGATGAAAAAGGCTTTTCTACTCAATGCATTGGCTACTACATTTTCTTTTGTAGGTTGATATTTGATCTCACAATCATAATCTTTACCAGCTCTGACCATCTTCTCTGTCTCATATTGAATTCCTTCTGAGTGAAGAAATACTTCAAACTCTGACGGTCTGTATAAATATTACTTCATGCTCCATACAAGGAATGTCTCCATATCTTTAATGCAAAAACTACAGCGACTAACTACAAATCATGCGTAGGGTATCTCGTTTCATATTCTTTTAACTATCGAGAAGTATAAGCTATTACTTTACCCAACTGCATCAACACAGCTCCAAGGCCCTAAAGAGAAGCATCTGTATAAATATCATAATCTATACCTTCATGTGGCAATACCAAGATAAGAGTTGTAGTTAGCCTTTTCTTTAACTCTTGGAAGCTCTTTTCACACGCATTAAACCATATAAACGGTGTTATTTGCTTAGTTAAAGCTGTAACGGCTTGGCTAACTGGGAAAAAACCTGCTACAAAACGACTGTAGTAGCCTACTAATCCTAAAAAACTTCTAATCTCCTTTACTGTTCTTGGTCTTTGCCATTCCAAAACTGCCTCCATCTTGCTGGGGTCTACAGAAACACCTTCCTTTGAAATAATATAACCCAAAAAGATGACTCGGTCTAACCAAAACTCACACTTAGAGAATTTGGCAAACAACTTCTTATCTCTCAATCCTTACAGCACAAATCTCAGATGCTCTTCATGCTTTTCTCTTGTATTGGAATAGACTAAAATGTCATCAATAAACACTACTATGAATCGGTCGAGGAAAACTTGAAATACCCGATTCATTAGATCCATAAAAAATTGTTGGGGCATTTGTTAAACCGAAAGGCATCACTACAAACTCATAATGCCCATACCTAGTCTGAAAAACAATCTTAGCAATATCTTACTCTGCAACTCTTACTTGATGATAACCCGACCTCAGATCGATCCTGGGAAACAGTGCTACTCTTTTAAGCTGATCGAATAAGTCATCTATACGAGGTAGTGGGTATTTATTCTTCACTGTCACTTTATTCAGTTCTCTGTAATTTATGCACATCCGTAGTGACCCATCTTTCTTCTTCACAAATAGAATTGAAACACCCCAGGGAGAATGGTTGGGTCGTAAAACCCTTGTCCTGAGTTCTTGGAGCTGTTTCTTCAATTCCAGGAGCTCTGCTGGGGCCATACGATAATGGGGCTTTAGAAATTGGTGTTGTCCCAGGTGCCAACTCAATGCTAAACTCTACTTCTCTCTTGAGTGGTAAACCCGACAATTCGTCAGAAAATACATCTGGAAACTCTCGGAATACTAGCACATCTTGAATCTCTAGTCGAGGAACATCGCTGATATGCACCACATGGGCAATATACCTAGAGCACCATTTTCTTAACATTTTTCTAGCTTTCACACTGCTGATCAACATACTAAGCTGATGAACCTCTCCGAAACTGAACTTATCACAGTCATTGAGATTATATCTCGCTTTCTTCTTACGGAAATCGATCTCAACTCCATATCTTCCCAGAAAATCCATGCTTAAAATAACATCAAAATCAGGCATATCAAACACTATCAAATCTACTGTTAACATCCTTTTGTGGATCACTATAGACTCCCCTAGAAGCATTTCCCGAGTTATCACACTATCACCATCAAGTAGTTCTATCTTAATAGGCTGACTCACTGTAGTAGGCCTTAAACCTAACCTTTCTATAATCCCGTGAGTAATAAAGGAGTGTGTGACTCCAAAATCAACTAATGCATATAGAGGAACTGAGTGAAATAATAACTTACCAGTAACTGTAGATGGGTTGACTTCTACTTCAGTCTGAGCCACTATAAAAACTCGTGCATTGGTGCCTCTAGCTATCTATGTTGCTAGTGTTGTAGGTGCTTTACAATCCTTCATCAAATATCTCAGTTGTCGACATCTATAACACACATTCTGACCTAAGTCTCTGAGGCACTTTCCAAGACGGTATTTCCCGTATTTTCGGTATTGGGGAATTTTTGTAGTCTTCTGTTTCTTATTCTTCTAGTCTCTCTTATTCTTCTTCGACTGAAATCTCTTCTTATTCTTCGCCTCTCTACTACTGGGGGCATCAAATTTGTCTCTTTATGGGGCAGAAGGTGGAATGCTAGGTGTTGTTGTTGATGAAGTAGGTCGAGCCAACTTGTTAACAAACATCTCTTCTCGTAAGGCTCGCTCCAAGTCCTCACTGTAGGTCTAAGGGGGTTGGGCACCTGTCATCACATCTCAGGCTATTTCTAGATTCAGCCCATGCACAAACTTATCCATTCTCAACTCAGGTGTGCTCACTATTCCTAGTGCAAACCTTGCTAATGAGTTAAATCTGACAGAATATTCCTTCACTGAACTAGTCCCTTGTCTCAGATTAATGAAGTCTTGTGTCTTCTCGTGGACTCTATCTATTGTCCTATACTCTGCCTCAAAAAGTCGTCTAAAATCTCCCGAAGTCATGGTGGCTACATCATGAGAACCTTCCATTAACTCCCACTATATCCGAGCATTACCCTTGAACAGAAATTGGCATATCTGATCTTTTCCCAATCTGACATCGTAAAAAGTGCCATGGTATGCTCTACTGTTCAGATCCATTCTTCTGCCACTAACGGATCAATCGTACCTCTAAATTCTGGCAGCTGGTGTTGACTAGGTAAATCATAAATAGGCTCGAGATGATTCTACATTGTAGGTGGCACCGACCTCTCTCTATCAGCTCTAGCGGTCAGTATAACAACTAGTGTCTCAACCTTTTCTGATGTAGGTTCCCCTTGACTCTCTCTCAAGACTTGCTGAATGAGATTTCGAATCCCCTCTTCATCTAGGACATGGGAGGTAGATTCTGATGGGTTGGACGACTCACCCGTACTCTACGCATTCTTACTAGAGGATCGAGTTCTACGTCTCATCTAAAATACACAAAACCAAAGCTATTAGTGACTACACTAACTTACTTAACACAGGGAAGGAAAGAAATAACTTAAAGCGATCGGCTATGGCATGTCAACACAGCGGGAGAGGCACACTGTCACTTCTAAAACAAAAGTCTTATCTTTTCCCAAAACCATTGCTTTGATACAAAAAAATGTAATGCACTTTCTAGCTAGGAGAAACTTGAGGAAATTAAATATGATTCTAGTAATTACTTATTATACTTATTAAGTATATGCATAAATAATAATAAGATTATAAAACTTTTCTTTTTCTTTTTGCTCATATTTTAAAACTTATGCAACAACTACAATATTTTTGTACATAAAACTCACTCATGCATAACTTAAGCATAAAACATTTAACTATAAGTAATATATAAGTACTTACACAAGAGCTCACTTTTAAATATTTACAAAATCAAAAACTATTTCTTAGACAATGCCTCGTAGCTCCCTCGCCTGTCGACAACCCATCCGATCGCGAATCATCTATTGCATGCAAAAATAGTGAAAATAACGGAGTGAGCACTAATTGCTCAGTAAGTAAATCAATCTATACTTATTTCTCATCTCCGTTAACTATTCTCCGACTTTCTTTTCTTTTAAGTAATTTTTTTTCCTTTCTAATTTCTTTTCTATTTCTTACTAATTCCACTGTTTCTCATCGCACAAAAGTGACAACATAACTTAAGTATCTAAGGATACTTGCAATTCTACTAAATGCATGAAGTGTAATACATGAGCAAGACTTTTATTCTTTTCAAGAGAAATAATTCTTTTTCTATTTTCTATTTCTTATTCTTTTCTTTTCTTTATTCTATTTGTTTTCTATTCTTTATCTCTTTTCTTTTTATTTCTTTTTTGTATTATGTTCTATTATGCCGATCGGACTGGTTAAGGCATGAATTTGGAGCCCTGACCATGTGAGCTTCTAGGTACAATCCTCATCTACATGCACCTCTAACGGACAATATAAATTCTAATTCTGATGCCACTTATGAAAAGTGGCGTACATGTAGGCAAATTCTTCTTTTATGTCACTACTAACTAATGCAGCGACGCTCACAGGTTCTCCATCGCAACAACCTTCTAAAATTATTATTTATATTTCTAGAACTACTTCTTTAAGCATATCTAAGCATATTTCAAAATTATTGAATTATTCCAAAATATTCTTCAGAAAACTTAAAAAAAAAAAAAAACTTGCTCATGCATGACATTAATATGAATATGCAAAGGCCTTATTTTCTTCTCTTTTCTAACATTCTCATTCTAATACCATTGATGATACAAATTCTACATGCATAAACATATGAACATTCCATGGCTAAAATTTCTTCAATTCTTTCTTTCTAAAATTCAAGCAATTACTCTTGACTAATAAGTTAATATGGCACATAATAAATATTATGCTACAACCAACTATGTTTTGTCAACACAAGTGCTATACTATCAAAGTGCAATTCTAAACACCATCATACACATGGCCGAATGCACTAAAACTCACATACCAATTTTAACTTTCTCAACACTTGGCATGTAACCACTTTTTCTATTTAATCATAACTTCAATTCTATTCTTTCTCAAACAACTTTCTTCCATAAACTTTAACAAATTCATGCATTCACCTCTCATGGGATTTTCATTAAACAACTTACATGCATGAATTTAATTCTTTAGTTGGCTAAAATTTCACATCTCTCTCATCTCTTCACAAGTGCAACAAAATTCTATAAAGCTTAACTTTCTCACTTGGCCGATTTCAACACCTCAATTTCTACCAACAATTTCAACACTTTAATCAAACATCCACTAATTTAATCACAATTCTCACACACTACTCATCATGGCCAACATCATACACATATTCTCCATCATTAAAAACATTTAAATTGGCCAATAATTCTTAACAAACAACATATATAAATGATGTAGAATTCATCCAACACAACTATTTCTCAAATCCAAGCTTAAGGTTGATTTTCTTACCTTGCATTTGCTCCTCATTTTTCTATACCACCTCTTGATTCAAGTTTTCCTTCCTTTCAAACTAAAATATGCAAAAGTCATAAGAATTCAAACTTTAAGAACTCAAAAATACACTTATAAAGCTTAAATCTTACCTTGGAAACCTTAAGAATGAAAAACACAACTTTTAATCCACTAATTTCTTGGATTTTCCTTTAAAATTTTTGTGAAGAAATTGAGAGAAAAGGGATGGAGGGTGGTGGCACTTATATATATATATATAATTTGCCCCATTTTGCCCTTGCCCTTTACTAGGAATTACAATTTGGCCCTTGCGCAGTTACTTAAACACCTTCACTTTTATTATATTCTTCACATTATTCTACTTCTTTTCACTCCCCATTTTTTCTTCTAATTTTGTGTAAAAAGACCATTTTACCCCTAGTGAAGTTTTTAAAGAATTTCTAAGGAATTTATCTAAGGCAAAATCAAAGAAATCTAACTAAGGGTATTAGAGCATGAATATCACTATGTACCTCAATGTGGGTGTTACATGGTATAAGTTTACAAAATGTTTAGTCGTAATATAAGTACACAAAATTTTAGTCGTGTTATAAGTATGCGACTTTATAATGCTTGTTTTCATTCTTTACAGGAATTTTTTTTTTTTTAATATTTTTGAGCTCTTTTCTCTTTATATTTTGGTTCATGTTTTATCCTACTTGTATTGACTATTACCTGCAGGCCGATTTGTTTATGGTACCAGAGATTTACGCGGCTACCAAATGGTTCAATATTGAAATGGTACTCTCCTTCCATGAGTTTCTGTAGTTCCATTTAATTATAATGAGTTTGGTTGGGATCTAAGGAGTTATGCTGCATAAATTTTAGTACAAAATTTCAAAATTTTGGAATGCTTATGCATTTTGTATCATTTGACAATTGTGTTCTTTGTATTTTTGATTGTGCAGACCAACTTTCCTCTTCTATCTAAATTGAATGAAGTGTGCAGTGAATGTCGGTATTCCAAGATGCTATGCCAGAAAGCAACCGGATGCTTCTCCAGAATGCAATAGTTAAACCAATGAATTTGATAAATTATGTAGTTAATATATGGGTTTTGTATGTTATGGATTCAATATTTCCAAATGCAGGTTTTCCCATTATAATATATCTCCCATTCCCATGAAACAGGAATGCTTTGTATTCAATAGTAGTTTCTTCCTTGATAGTTAGAAAATTTCATGCTACTTGACATTTTGGAATACCAGACGTTTAACTTATCAAACCATTCACAAAAGGGTCTTGAAGAAAGGCTTACGCGAGACGCCTCCTATCAAACGCATAGATCTTTTGGCAATCTAACTAATCAGGTTTATCTGGTCAAATGCCCTCCAATGAGAATGATACAAAGAATTAAGAAAACATTGCATCGCAAAAGATTAATCACTTTCAATCAGAATATCAGTCAAAATTAGAGCAGTGCAGAGTCACTTCTCAATCAAAATGCTATTCCAACCATAAGTAAAAGCATTTTTAATAGCTGTCAGAATAGTCATCATTTGCACAAAGGAATTAAAAACCAAATGGATCTAAATCCATTTAACATTGTCGTCAGAAATGATTTAAGTTCCAAGTGTCGAACAATAGAACGATAATGTGTACAATATAGGCTGAAGATTTACAAAGAAAAGGTTTTGCACAAGTAAATATTTGGTTGCTAAATAAAGTACTTATCATGCATCCAAAATTTTCTTCAATGTATACAAAATCTTAAGTAGCTCAATAATTCAATTCAACTCACCTACTTAGAATTGTCATCTCAAAAGTTCCCTGATTATAGATAAGCAATATTGTTTTCACTGTATACCAGAAATGCAATCATAAGTTCATATTGCCAAAATTATGTGTCATTTGCACTGAGTTGCTAACATTGCCACACTTTGAGAACCTAAAACCACGATAGGAAGCAAAACATCAGGGACTTAATGCAAACTACAACTAGTTCTAACAACATGAAATAAAGAACCCGTCACATAGCCATAACCATAAGTCGAATGCAATTGCTTTGGCATGCATATCCAATCAAATATAATATGTATTTAGTGAATATAAACTACAACCACTTTTAACATCATGAAATAAAGAACTCATCACATGGCCATAACCATAAGCCCAATGCAATAGCCTTGACGTCCATATCTAATCATATATAATATGTATGTTCTAAGCAGAGAATTGACAACAAAGAGAAGTAAAACTTGTATATATCTGAAATCCGGAGGTCAACAATTTGAATATACATAAAGAAAACTTTTATATATAGTCTAAATCCCCAAAACCTACTCAACAATTCGAAATCAATAAACTTCAGTACTAAAAATCCCAAAACTGAACTACCCTTAGGATGTCCTCTAATCAAACAAGCTGAATCCCATATCATCGTCACTCTCTTCCTTGGGCTCTTCCTGCAAAATTACCCAATAAAGCATAGATAAATAAGATAACAAAATCCACAGATCAAGAACCTATAATAAAACTTAGAAAAAAGGGGTTCTTAACTAGGATTATAAAAGGCAATTTGACTTACCTTCTTCTCCTCCGGTGGAGGCGCAGCAGCAGCCGCCCCAGCACCTCCAGTGGGGGCAGAAACAGCTGATGGAGCAGCACCGCCACCAGTGCCGATATTCATAATAAGGTCATCAATGTTTCGCTTCTCAGCAAGCTTAGCGAACAAGCTAGGCCAGTAGGATTCAACACTAATATTTGATGCTTTCACCAATTGAGCAATCTTCTCCGCCTATTAAAACTGTTAAAGAAAAACCCAAAATCCAAAACCATCTCCATTCCAAAAACAACCATTTAATTCACTTAAACTCCATACAAACTCTAAAAAAAAATTAAACTAATTTTCATTTTTATTTTCTCAGCAAGTGAATAAAGCAATTAAAATAAAAAGCAAAGAACAAAGCGTATATATAGGATACAGTAATGGCGATACCATCATCATGGAGAATCATACAAGCATAACTGCAAGCAATCTCTCCGAGCGACATCGTTTTGACTCACTTGACCATAAAAATATAACACAAATAGCATATCAATATTGAAAAATTTTATAAAGAAAAAAGTAACCGACTGAATATGCAATTACAAGGTTTGTTACCAGATGATCTGGAAATGTCTTCTCTTTACTTCTGCAATTGGTTGCTTAACCTGCGCGCCGCTCCAAACAAGTCAACAAGAAGCTAGGGTTTATGGTTATAAGGAGAGTGTCAATTGGGCTGCCGCTAGATTTATCGGGCCATTCTAATTTCTGAACCTATGTACATATTTTTTTTCCTATATGAAGCAAAACAAGGCTCTTAACACTACCTTACGGGCCGGTCGGTTAGCGAAATTTTTTATTATCAAAAATATATAATTATCAATAAAATAGATAATCTTAAACATTAATACGTATAAATTATTATTATGTTTAGTTTGTATGGATTATATAAATGATTAATCTGTTTAATAGATAGTAATTATAAATATTTAGATATTGCTTTACTTAAATGCCTTTAACAAGATTAGTGAGATAATAATAATAATAATAGTTAAAAATTATGAGTATTTATGACCAAATAATTAATTAATGCGGTCAAATAAGTTATTTTATAAGTTTGGTTTATTTGTTATTTATTGATAATATGAGAGCTGTTGTGTGGGGTCTTCCGAAAAGCCCGCCTAAATATGACAGCCGAGTTGAGAAATTTGGCGAACTGACCCTCGTTGACTCGGAAAGCTCGTCAAAATCAGTCCGACAAAGGAGATCGCCCAAGAGAAGTGTATCAGCAGAAAATATCCAAGAAGATCACAGTAGGCTGATATGAAAAATCTTATCTCTTGATTATAGGGATACGATTTGATTCAAATATTATGTCCTCCTCTTATCCTATCGGAACCGGGATTGTTTTCCTTAATGAAGATAGAGTTCCATTTGAATTGAACTTACCTTGTACGAAATAACATTATAAAAACCCCTGTAAAAAGAGAGGGGGGGGGGATCTTTTTTTTGTGTTTTCCAAGAGGCTGGAAGTTCTGTCACAAAAATCAATATCAAAACATCCTTGCTACAGTGGACGTAGGTTCTCATTCTGGAGGCTGAACCACTTTAAAATTCCTGTTTGTTCTTTACTTGTTTATGTTAATTATTAATGTTCATCGCTGGATATTTAAGCCACGCACACATCCGTTCCGGTTCCGATCAAGGTCAACCGGATCTCTCTGGTTGGTGTGAATTTTCGCATCAACATTTTGGCG